>PITA01011439.1:56660-66827 GCA_004023965.1 Spilogale gracilis | reverse complement strand
ATTTTTTAAAGAATCTCCACAGTTTTCCAAAGCAGCTGCACCAACTTTCATTCCCACCAAAAGTGTAAGAGGGTTCCCCTTTCTCCGCAGCCTCCCCAACACTTGTTGTTTCCTGACTTGTTAATTTTGGCCATTCTGTCTGGTGTAAGGTGGTATCTCAGTGTGATTTTGATTTGAATTTCCCTGATAGCTAGTGACGCTGAACATTTTTTCATGTGTCTGTTAGCCATTTGTATATCTTCTATGGAGAAGTACCTCTTCATGTCTCTTGCCCATTTTTTGATGTGTTCATCTTCTTTTTGGGTGCTGAGTTTGAGTAGTTCTTTATAGATCTTGGATATCAGCCCTTTGTCTGTAGTGTGATTTGCAAATATCCTCTCCCATTCTGTGGGTTGCCTCTTTGTTTTGTTGACTGTTTTCTTTGCTGTACAGAAGCTTTTTATTTTGATGAAGTCTCAGAAGTTCATTTTTGCTTTTGTCTCCTTTGCCTTTGGAGACGTGTCTTGAAAGAAGTTGCTGTGGCCGATGTCAAAGAGGTTACTGCCTATGTTCTTTTCCAGGATTTTGATGGATTCCTGCCTCACGTGGAGGTCTTTCATCCTTTTCGAGTTTGCCTTTGTGTGTGGTGTAAGAGAATGGTCTAGTTTCATTCTTCTATAGGTAGCTGTCCAATTTCCCCAGCACCATTTATTGAAGAGACTGTCTTTTTTCCACTGGATATTTTTTCCTGCTTTGTCGAAGATGATTTGCCCATAGATTTGTGGATCCATATCTGGACTCTCTACTCTGTTCCATTGGTCTATTTCTCTGTTTTTGTGCCAGTACCATGCTGTCTTGGTAATCACAGCTTTGTAATAAAGCCTGAAGTCAGGTAACGAGATGCCCCCAGCTTTGTTTTTCTTCTTCAGCAATTCCTTAGCGATTCAGGGTCTTTTTTGGTTCCATATACATTTTAAGATTGTTTGTTCCAACGCTTTGAAGAATGTTGGTGGAATTTTGATTGAAATGGCATTGAAAGTATAGATTGTTCTGGGCAGTATAGACATTTTAACAATGTTTATTCTTCTGATCCATGAGCAAGGAATGCTCTTACATCTTTTTATGTCTTCTTCAATTTCTTTCATGAGTGTTCTGCAGTTCCTTGAGTACAGATCCTTAACTTCTAATAATTGTAAATATTTATGCCCCCAACATGGGAGCAGCCAACTACATAAGCCAACTGTTAAGCAAAATAAAGAGTCATATTGATACAAACACATTAATTGTAGGAGATCTTAACACACCACTCTCAGCAATGGACAGATCATCTAAACAGAAAATTAACAAAGAAACAAGAGCCTTGAATGACACATTGGACCAGATGGACCTCATAGATATATTCAGAACATTCCACCCTAAAACAGCAGAATACTCATTCTTCTCGAGTGCACATAGAACATTCTCCAGAATAGACCACATACTAGATCACAAATCAGGGCTCAACCAACACCAGAAGATTGAGATTATTTCCTGCATATTCTCTGACCACAATGCTGTGAAACTGGAACTCAACCATCACAAAAAGTTCAGAAGAAAATCAAACACTTGGAAACTACAGATGATCCTGCTCAAGAATCTGTGGATCAACCAGGAAATCAAAGAAGAACTGAAACACTTCATGGAAACCAATGAGAATGAAGATACATCAATCCAAAACCTATGGGATACAGCAAAGGCAGTCCTAAGGGGGAAATACATAGCCATCCAAGCCTCACTCAAAAAAATTGAAAAATCCTGAATACACCAACTCTCATTACACCTTAAAGAACTGGAAAACCAACCCCCCACACAAGATAGGAAATAATTAGGATTAGAGCAGAGATGAATGAATCAGAAACTAGAGATACAGTAGAACACATCAACGAAACTAGAAGCTGGTTCTTTGAAAGAATCAATAAGATCGATAAACCATTGGCCAAACTAATCCAAAAGAAAAGGGAGAAAACCTAAATTAAAAAAATTATGAATGAAAGGGGAGAGATCATGACTAACACCAAGGAAATAGAAATAATCATCAGAAATTACTATCAACAATTATATGCCAATAAGTTTAACAACCTAGAAGATATGGATACATTCCTAGAAACCTATAAACTTCCAAGACTGAAACAGGAAGACATTGACCATCTGAATAGACCTATATCTAGTAACGATATTGAAGCAGTGGTCAAAAACAAGAGTCCAGGACCAGATGGATTCCCTGGGGAATTCTACCAAACATTCAAAGAAGAAATAACACCTATTCTCCTGAAGCTGTTTCAAAAAATAGAAACAGAAGGAAAACTTCCAGACTCTATGAAGCCAGCATTACTCTACTCCCCAAACTAGACAAAGACCCCATCAAAAAGGAGAACTTCAGACCAATATCTCTGATGAATATGGATCCCAAGATTCTCAACAAGATCCTTGCTAACAGGATCCAACAATACATTAAAAAGATTATCCACCATGACCAGGTGGGATTTATCTGAGGGATGCAAGGGTGGCCCAACACTCTCAAATCAATCAACATGATAGAAAAAATCAATAAGAGAAGAGAGAAGAACCACATGGTACTCTCAATTGATGCAGAAAAGGCATTTGACAAAATACAGCATCCGTTCCTGATTAAAACTCTTCAAAGTACAGGGATAGAGGAAACATTCCTCAACCTCATAAAATCTATCTACAAAAAACCCACAGCGAATATCATCCTCAATGGGGAAAAACTGACAGCCTTCCCTGTGAGATCAAAAACAAGACAAGGGTGCCCACTCTCAACACTACTGTTCAACATAGTGTTAGAAGTCCTAGCAACAGCAATCAGAGAACAGAAAGAAATAAAAGGTATTCAACTTGGCAAAGAAGAAGTCAAACTCTCTCTCTTTGCAGATGACATGATACTCTATGTGGAAAACCCAAAAGACTCTACCTCCAAACTACTAGAACTCATACAACAATTTGGTGACGTAGCAGGATACAAAATCAATGCACAGAAATCAGTTGCATTCGTATACACTAACAATGAAAATATAGAAAGGGAAATCAAAGAATTAATTCCGTTTACTATAGCACCAAAAACCATCAGATACTTAGGAATAAACCTAGCCCGTGGAACTTCTATGTTGTAAGTAAATGCATGAAAAGAAACCTTTGTTCTTATGGTCCCACCCCCCCCCCCCAACTCTTCCCAGCAGGTCTTTTTTTTTTTTTTTTTAAGATTTTATTAATTTATTTGACAGAGAGAAATACAGCCAGAGAGGGAATACAAGCAGGGGCAGTGAGAGAGGGAGAAGCAGGCTTCCTGCCGAGCAGGGAGCCCGATGCGGGACTCGATCTCCCGTCTCCAGGATCATGACCTGAGCCCAAGGCAGTCACTTAACCAACTGAGTCACCCAGGCGCCCCCCCCCCCAGCAGGTCTTTTATTAGGTTCTGGCTTTCTGAACAATGCATCATTGTCCTCAGAAGACCCCAAGCAGAAATGAGGGGCTGGGGGGAATTGGTGGATGGATTGGGGTGTGGAATGACCCACGTCTCTGCATACAGCATGTGCTGAGAATGGTTTTGAACTTCTTCTCTACCCTATCTTTTTTTCTTTTTCTGTTTTTTGGGGGTGGATGAGATGGGCTGGAGGGATGGGGTAGAGAGAGGAAAGTGCAATGAAGGTAGGGAAGGGAGAGTACTGGCCACTTGGGTACTATGTGGGCCCCTCTCTCTCATGTTCATTTGTTTGTAGTATCCAGTTCAGAGTTCCCTTGCTTTTCCAGTCCCCACACTTACCTTATATTTTGGCAGAATGTCTGAGTCACCCTGCCCAAAAAAATGTCCAGATGAGATGTGGCTAAGGACAAAGGAACATGCAAAGGCTAGCAGAAGAAGGAAGTTCTCAATACCAACTCTGTCTCATGATCAGTTGCAGAAAGTAAATCTTTTTTTAAAAAATATTTTATTTATTTATTTGACAGAGAGAAACACAGCAAGAGAGGAAACACAAGTGAGGTGAGGAGGAAGAGGGAGAAGCAGGCTCCCCGCTGAACAGGGAGCCCAATGCATGGCTCAATCCCAGGACTCTGGGATCATGACCTGAGCCCAAGGCAGACATACACTTAATGACTGAGCCACTCAGGCACCCCAGGAAGTCTTTTTGTCACTATGCATGTTCTCTTCCTCGATTTGATACATGTATATGTATGTGTATGTATATTTATGGGTACTTGTATGTCAGTTCCTCTATTCTCTTCATGCTCCCCACCTTTATCCAATATAAGGTGATTAACCCTATAATGGACATTTAAGTTGTTGGATGGCAAAGGAAGATTGCATCTGGACTAGGAGTGAATGTTCCCAGAGCTCAAACCACACATGGCATATTCTGTGTCTTTTTCTTTTTAGGAGGCAGGTGAGTGTACCCTCAGTTGTGAAAGGGACAATTGTATCACCACTGGAATAACATGATGTTTGCTTTCCTTTTGGGGAAGATCTTGGAGGAGAGAGGATGGACTGTGCTCACCTATTCGCTGCTCAGCATCCTTTCCACATTGTCTAAGATCTCCTTGGCAGACCAACGGGGGAGCCAGAAATCGCATTTCTTCCAGTTCTCTATCCGGTAGGGTTTGGCTGGAGCTTGTCCATGAGAGGTTCTCAGGTGAGATAGGAAAGATGGAAAAAAGGGAAAAGCCATTCTCCAGAAACCACTGCAGTCAGGTGTGGGAGCAGCTGGGGCTCCCCAGTGAGCTCTTGAGGACCCCACCTCTCCCTGCCCCCAGCACCTCCATGCGAGAGCCTGAGATGGGGGCAGCTTCCCAGACACCCAAGAATTTCAGCCATTACCGGCTATGGCTCCTCTACCCACTTCCCACTCTCGAAAAGTCTGGGTGAGACTGATTTCTTTGTGAAATCCTTAGCTTTGTATTAAGATTTTAATATTCCAGGAATACACAGACAAGTGTTTTTTGTTTTCCCCAATGAGGGCATGTTGCCGGCCTCAGCATCCTGGTTTGAGGACATACATCTGTCTCTCATATCCCCTAATCACCCCTGGCTTCTGATGGCCTTGAACTTGGCCTTGAACTTTTCAGCACCTTGCCCAGCAGTGTTTGCTGCCATGAATTCTGTCCCCATGCCCAGGCAGGCACGGCAAGTGGGAGAACATGAGAATGTTCTGCACTGTCTCACCACAGCCACTGTGTGGGTCTGGTGACAAGGGAGGGGTCAGTCTGGAGTCGGTTGCCTGCTGTCGAGCTGGGGGTTGTAGGGTGGGCAACTTTGTCCGGAAGCACCAGAATCTAGACAGAGGCAGCCCAGAGTCTGTGAGGCCAGAACCCTTCTGATGGAAGGGAGCTCGCTTCTATGGTAGGTGCCCAAGCTTGGCCACACCGGTGCGTCCAGATGGAGACGAGCCGGTCTGATGGTGGACTGAGCGGATGTGCAGGAATCCCTGGCACCAAGTGGAGCCTCCGTGGAAGGGATGGAGAGCATGGACTCTTGAGTCTGACTGCTGGCACTTAGGAGCTGCATGAACTTGGGCAAGTCTGTGTACCCTCGGCCCTTAGTTTTCACATCTGTGCAGTGGGCTTACTGCATTAATAATATCTACCTCCTTGGGATGTTAACCCAGGTATAGTGCTCAGAACAGGATCGGGCTCATAGTGAGTGTTAGGTGAGAATAAGCTCTCATTATTGTTACGGTACCAAGGAAAGCCAAGTTCTGGAAATAACGGAACCTTAGGGCAAGAGGGGAAGAAAGTCTGAGGACAGAGTCTCCAGTCCAGGCTGCTGTGGACTCACACCGGTCTCCTACGGGGAGCAGGGAGGCTGCAGGTGGAAGCAAGGAGAGGTTTTTCACTCAGTGCTGGGAGGCAGTGGGGCTTGTGTTGGGGCACTAACAGAGTGGGGGAGGCGGGGGCAGCCTCTTCCTTGGCAGGGGACACACAGCAGCAGGGCAGCATGAACCGGCAGGAAGGTGATGGCGCCTGGCAGGGCACATGTGCCTGGGAGCTGACCGGGCTTGCTCTGGGCCGCGTGCCAGACCTCCTTGAGATCACCTAAAATAGCTGACGGGAGACTTGGCAAGAGGTGGAAGGTCCCATTTTAGTAAAAGGTGTGAGCACTGGGTTATACTTAGATCAGAAACCAGTCCCTTGAGTGGAAAATAACCCAGAGCTCTGGTGACAGACAGACCTGGTTGGAATCCCACCTCTGCCACTGACTAAACTGTAAATATGCAGCAAGCAGGGACCATAGAAGGGGTCAGTCCATGCGGTGTGCATTTCATATCCTGACACCTCAGTTTCCCTATCTGTAACATGGACAGAGTGCAGCGACCACAACTTTGATGCAGAACGGCACCAGACAGTGCCCACAGACACCCAAAGTTCCTCCTGTTCCTTCTGTGGTATAGTAAATACTCAGTATCTTGCTTAAACTAGAAACGCAATGCATTTCTTGAGTCTAACTGATGAAAACCGCTTTAGTGCAGTAAATGGAGTCCATTCTATACTTGCCAGAGTTTAGATCCTTTTGAAGAAGAGATCATATCTCTCCCAGGCTTTGTTCCCCAATCTGATCGGTACTTTCCAATCTCCATGCTTTCTGACAAAAATGAAAATTCAGCCAGCTATTGGTGAGTACTGCTGATCTTTAGGAGAGTAAAAGGTGGCAGACGGGTTACTAAGTACTTGAAACGTACTATGATCTGACTTGGAAAAGCTATAATGTAGGAAAATATATTGTTTGGGGCCCAATGATTTGTAATAGGTAAGCCCTATGCGTTATCATTAGGCCTTTTTTTTCCATGCACGTTTGAAGTGTTTTCTGACCGACTGTGTTCAGCCAAGCTTGGAATAATGGACTTGCTACTTGCTTCTGTGCCCATGGGTGCCTACAGGGATGGCTGGATCATCAACAGGAAAGGGTCTGTTTTGCATTTGGTCCTCTTCCTTCCTCTCGACTCTTTGCAGTCAACCCTCCATGCTGTGCCACCGGACATAATGCACCCCAACTTATTAAATCTAACCCCAAGTTTTCAAAACATCAGATCACCTTGCTCTAGTTTGCATGTGCTTCCATTGCTCTCCTATGTTGCAAAATGCATATGTTTTATTGTTGCTCTTTTCTTCGAATCAGGATAATCTTTGGTTAGCTCCTGAAGGCTGATATTATATTCTGAATGACTGAAATTGCTTGCTATTTTAACTGTCAGGATGGGTATGATGAACTTATTATTTTTTTTGAAGGAGAATGAAACAAGCAGGTATCAAATATACTGCTAATGCCAATATGCCTTAACATGACTTGATTTTGTACCCCTGCCTACTTATTGAATCAACGTGTTTATTTTTACATCTATTTTAGAAGACATGGTGTATTAAAAGCAAAATCACTGCTTGGGAAGTTTTTTTCATTTCTGACACCCTTCAATTCTGTTTCAAGATCAGAGAGACCTTCCTGCTGTACAGAAAATATTATTTATTGATGTGGGATAAATTTTCTTTAAGAATAAGTCCAGACTACTTAATATGAGTATGACAGCTGAATGGCTGGGATGAGAAAACATATCAAAACATATCAAAATGACAAAACATATCACCACTGTCAGATGCAAGCTTTTAACAACTTTAATTGATATAATTAGTAAGCAATATGTCTTACAACAAATGTAGATACAGTGACATCAAATATCAAAGAAGTTGCACATCCTCCATCTTCAAATGACGTTGGCTAACTCACCCCAAGAACGCAATCTGGCATTGGTCTCTTGGTTAGCACTATTACCAATACCAACCAGAACTTTGAAAATCAAAGTTGAAATGGTACATTCATTTGCCAAAAAGAGGTTAAAGGCAAAGAGGGTGAATCAATGTGCAAATCAGCACGGCCCAGTTGCGAAATTCATTTCCCACAAATGAGGGATTGAACCATCACCCTTGCAAGCAGGATGAAGGGCAAACGGCTGACATCAAACCAAAATGAGCTCCACCAAGAACTCAGAAGTCTTCTGGATGGTGAGGGCCAGAGGTCTACTGCTGTCAATGCTCACGTGCACATCCTGTGTTCCCCTAACCTCCTGGATCCTAACTCAGTAGTTTGTGAGACCTCGGTCCTGGGATGTCTTTCCATTTACAGATAGAAACCATTCTCCTGGTCCCAGGCCCAATTCACCCTGCAGTCAGCTGAACTGGGGCGGGGGTCGCTCAGAGCTGGGCCAGCTGTTTGCTGTGGCCAAGATACAGCTGTTGTTTTATAGATTTAAGTCAAAACAATACACCAGTGTAACAACAAACAAGAAACTGAAACTGAGATCACTTATATATCTATGTAATACTTAAGATGCCTATAAATATTTTCCCCCAGAAACTGAAAACACTGTAGACATCGTTTCATGAATCCTCACAACACATCTGTGAGGTAGCATGGGGTGAGCTCAATAGGAAAGTCTCGCCCTCATTGAAGAAATGAAGACAGACATCCAAGGAGGGCAGGGGAAAGAAAACAAAGTTGAATCCCACCCTTCATCATTTGCAGTCTATGGTCTGGAAGAGCCAGCTTGCCTTCTTCCTGCTCTGACAGTCTATCCCTTTGTGACTAGTCCTATTCCTGGAGGAGATGTGGTGGTTACAGATCCACTGGAGCAAGTTCCCTTGGACAGACCTGGACAGGACATCAATTGTCAGGACATCAAGTATCAGCATGTATTTCTGGTGTGTGTGTGTGTGTGTGTGTGTGTGTGTGTGTGTGTATACGTGTGTATGTGTGTGTGTGTTTCAAGCAACATGTGTTGAATACAGTTCAAATTCTTTGGCCAACCCAGAGGAAAAAGGTACTTGGCAAAAAAAGCTTCAACCTATTGGTATTTCATACTGACATAACAAGGAAGGTTAGAGTTTTTTAATGGGAAGCTGTCTTCTTGCTGAATATATTTGCGTTAGGTCCAGATCTGTCTCTTTGCCATAAGGATTTGGAAGCTAATAGGAGCACTAAATCAACAAGTGCTCTTGCACAACAGAAGGCTCTGGTCATAAGCAGCCAGCATACCCTGGGAAGATGCTGGTCCCTTTGACCCAGTACTTGGGACCGGAGCAGCATCTAGGAAAAAACTGCTCTGAAGGTGCTTCATGAACATTTTCTCAAAATGTCTGTGGCCAAGGGAGAATAAAAGGGATGTCCTGCTTTTATTGAATTGTCTTTTGCTAAAGTGAAGGTCTACAGACTTTATAAAGGGGCTGAGGGTAGGGAAGAGCGACAGTTTATTCAGGCCCAGTACGGTCAGGGGGGCACCATGGGTCATCCTTGGGTACTTTTCTGAGAAAACTTTTTTTTTTTCTTTAAATAATCAGTTGTCAGAACTCCTGGCAGCCTACTTCTTATTACCTAGTCCTATTGTAAAATTCTTCCGGGGCTTGCTCATTCGTAAGTCTAGGAATAATTTCAGAGTGGGGGAAGGCAGACTGTGGAGAGTGGCACGGCTCCTAGCGTCTCGGAATAGCGTGACAACGGTGGCTTCCGTGTCACTACTCTGCTGGACCACAGAGAGTGATAGGTCAAGCCGAGGGTCAGATTTCTGGAAACAGCCATGGCAACAGGTCCAAGTCTAGAAATAAAAACTGATCCAGTTTCAGGTTCTTTATGACACTGTAGGACACTGTTGGACACTAGAACGCATTCCGAATCAGGGCCCGGTGGATGTTTGCTAATCCATGAAGTTTCCTACTGCCACCAGGACGCAAGATGGCTGGTTACTGACAGCGGCTATTTCCAGAGGATAGAGTTCTAGCTATGAAATAAAGCTATCTAGAGAACACACAGAAATAAAAAGGCAACCACACATGCCAAAACAACCCATCCGCCAACAAAGAGAATACTTTTTAGGGAACAATTTAACAAATCATTTCATTTAACTAAAAGGAAAAAATGTTAGTAATCTGGGAGCGCCCTGTTTTGTCCACAGTTGGCATTTTCAATAAACCAGGGTCCCTCAAACTCAGCACTACCGACATCTGGAGCCAGGCAATTGTGGTGGCGGGCTGTCCTGCATTGTAGGGTGTTTAGAGCATCCGTGACGTCTGCCTCCTAGTGGTGCCACCAAGTTATGACACTCAAAACTGTCAGGAGACACTTTTAAATGGTTCACGGGGGTGGGGGGTGGTGGG
>PITA01011439.1:0-56560 GCA_004023965.1 Spilogale gracilis | reverse complement strand
CCTATGGAAATGCCTCGCTGAGCAACTGCAGATAGACTGATCCTTTACAGGTTTTCACACAACAGTCTTCAGCCGTTTTCCAACAGACTGTAAGGCAGTGAGCCAGCTGTTTTGTGGGTATAAAGCAAGGACTCTCTCAAGGTTCCTCCGAGCAGTAGATGTTTCTGTTAGTTATTGGGGGCTGATTCCTCCTTCCCCCCAGGCGGTCCTCTGTGCTGGTCACCCCCTCCTGCCCCCGCCTCCTCCGCTGCCCCGCTGCACTCTCCCTCCCACACCTCTGCCTTTCTCCTCCCTAACTCATCTCCTCTCCCAGCCTTCTCCTGGAGAGAGCTGACCAGAAGGGGCATCCCCAGCAGAGATGGGCAGCCTGGAGGAGGGAACAGGTAGAGGGCACTGTACTCTGACAGCAACATGCTATGCTGTCCCTCGGCCTGCTGGCCTCCTCTGGGGCACCTTCTAGTTTCCTCCTCCGTTAATTAGGCTGTTAAGAAGCGGAGATCCTGCTGGCAGAGCCAAGCAGGCATCCTGCCACATATAACCAGGTAAAAACAGAGATTAAAAAGGAATCAGAGCAGCCCTTGCTTCCTCACCTAGAGGGTGATATCCTCCCGGGGGGGCTCATTTCCTTTCCCCACATTGAGATTTAATATAATTTCCTAACTAAAAAGTTTGAGAAATACCACCAGCAAAATGTTCCCCTCAAAGTAACCCCAGGCGCAAGGACTCAATCCCTGGCCTCGGAGCCTCTTACAGAGGATCCTGTGGCAGGCACAAAAGCTTCCACCGCGGTGGTCTGGCTCCAGGTGGGCCCATTTCAGCTGCAAAGAAGCCTCCACTCACCTTTAAACAATGATTCTTTTTGTACCAGAAAGGAGAAGTGATAGCAGCCAGAGGAGAGGGAGGAAAACAAAACAACCAAACCAACAGAACAGGGCTTAAGAGACTGTCGCTCAATGTGTATCAGGTACTTGTATTAATTCTACTGGGAAAGCGCTTATAAATAAACAACAGTTCTTCCTCATCCCAGCCACGTTCCTTCGTTAGGAGTCATCATACAGAGGATTGTTGTAGTTTCCCCAGGATCCATAGTCATGATCATCCAAAAGCCTTCCGTAAGAGGAATGCCTGGTATGGGGAGGAGAGAGCTGTGATTATTTGGAGAAGTTGCCCGTCTAGGGGGAGTTGAATTCCTGGCAGCCCGTGTGGGGGAGGCTTCCAGGGCCCGCAGGAGGGGAGACACCATTCTCCCATCCACAGCCCTGGAGACCTCAGTCTGCAAACCCCTGGAAATTAGGACTGCTCATGTGGGAGCCCGGGCTGGCACCTTCCATTGAGATCAGGTGGTCCTGGTCTCTGTACCTGACCTCTAGTGCTGGAGAAGGAAGAGGACCCATTCCTCTGGCTACTTAATAAGAAGTAATAGCAAAGGGAAGGTTGTGTTCTTGGCATTTGACTTCGATCTTGGACTGAATTATCCCAGGAATCATAAGGACGCCACCACAACCACCATTGCTCTCACTGAGTTGTGTTTTATAATCTACACAGTGTTTCTGGGTTCCATTTTCACTTGATCCTCAAAATAAGGCCACGGGTGAATATTGCTTATTTCCCTGGCACGGAAAAATTTCTCTCTCCAGGCTGTTGATTGACAGCCATGAAGTTACCCAACTGAGCTATGAGTCAGAGTCTCCTTTCCTGGGTCTAGATCCTGTGCTCTGGGTTTCCCAAAGTCTGATTAGCATTATTAGTTCAACGGCAATGTGGGCTTAATAGGCTTTGATTGGTCATTCTGGAAACCTGTCTCATAATATTATTTCTGTAAGAAACTGGAATCAGATAGTCCTCACTCTTCTGTTTAAAACCTTGGAGTGGCTCCTTATCTCACAGAGTCATTAGGATTGTTTGCAAAGCCCTCCAGGATCTGGCCTCTGTTATTTTTCTCAACACACCAGCTGCCATTCTAGTCCTTCTTGTTCACTCTGCTCCAACCATGTCTCCTCACTCCTCCCCATCACGTCTGGCACACTCTTGCCTCTGGGCCTTTGCACATACCGTTCCCTCAGCTTGGAACAGCTGGCCTCCAGATCTCTTTCCTTCAATTCTGTCAAGTGTTTGCACAAAATAACCTTCTTAGTAAGGCCTTTCTCAGGAACTCTAACTTGCTTCACTCCAGCTTTCCTGGCTTAATTTTCTCCAAGTACTCATCACCTTCTAACATGCTACATAATTTACTTTTTATTTTGTTAAATTGCCATCTTCTCCAACTAAACTGTAAGTATGGGTGATCGCCTGCTTTGTTTGTGCTTGGCATTATCTCCAGTGCCCAGAAGAATCTCCAGCACATAGTCCTTAATAAATGTTTGTGGAAGAAACAGTGATTGGGGAAAAAAAAAAATATCCCACAAAAGCCAATCTGTTCACAAGACGGGAACTTCCCAGAGAGGATTACAGTCATTGCACGGCTAAAAGTCCTTTTAGGATTAGGAGAACATCACAAAATGAGCATAGACTGGCTCTCAGGTTCATGTTTGTGTGTGAAGGATTACATCCTGCCCCTGGAAATCGCGTCTGCTGTGTATAGTACTGACAAACAAGCCCACTCCCCCTAATTTTTCTCTCAGCTTGCTATGAAAACTGAACAAAATGAAAATACAATCTGAAAGGTGCAAAAAGCATTTGTTATCCTTTTATCTGTTGCTAAAAACACTGCTGTCACTCTTCTGAAGCTTATTTACATACGCCAGAGCTCTAAGAAGAGACACTCTCTTGCAAAGCACCAGGCCCTTGCAGAGTTGGTTTTAGATTCTTCAAAATCTTCAAAATTCTGCAGGCTGGCTCAGCTGACCCAGCCTGGGTGCCTGGAAATTTGAGGATGTTCCACAAGACGCTTGCTTTGCCCTAGAGGCCCACTCATTTCTGTGGGTGTGAGAAGGACAGACACCGCAAATAACACACCACTGAACTTCTGATCCTCGGGAAGAGAGGAGGCCAGTTTTGGTAAACAAGGTCACTGGCCATGTATCGCCAATTCCTCCCCTGCAGTTAACACCTCCAGCCTCAATCAGATCCTTCAACGGGGTGGTTGAGCAATGGAAGCTCAATGAACAAGTAAAAACCTGGGGACCGTGTGACTGGAGCCGAGCCTACGTTTTAGCATGACTTCCTGTTGCAAGTCTGGCCAACATCTACCTAATAAACTTGTTCCTTTATTGATAGGGTACTCCTGCCTTGCTTTTGTCTGGTAATATAACTTCTTGTGGAGTTTTAGATCTATTGTATAATTTTATTCCCAGAACCATCAGTTGGGTCAACAGATGTATGTCCTTGACTATGATTTTAATCCCGTTTCTTCACCTATAAATTGGAGAAACTTAAAATGTGTTCAAGTTGGTGGGAGGAGTAAATGACGTAATGCATAGAAAAATCCTGGCACATGGCAAATGCATAGTGAGTGCTGGCCAGTACCGGTCTGTAATTTTTATTATAATGAAACTTACACAAGCACATGGCAAACCTGCAAATAGTGGAAAAGGGCATGGATGGAAAAGCAAGCCTCCCTCCCACCAGGAACTCCTGAAATCACACTCTGGGCACAGTATAAAACCAGTTTCTTATATTATTATTTACATTTTTTTAAAGCATTATGCTGGAGTGGGGTCAGAGGATTAAAAATCTCTTGGTCATCAGGTTTTCCTGCTTATAGTTAGTCCAGGCAAGACTATTTGATCAGAGTTCTGCCTGAATCTGCTGTCTTATAAGAGATATTCACAACACAAGTAAGAGCAAAGGATGGGTCTTTACTTTCATTTTTCTTTGCCCTCTTGTTGGCATGAACAGGGAGTTGAGCAAAATAGCAATAGCCAAGGAAAGTGAAGCAAGAGATATAGATAAGCCCTATTTGGGAATGTACTGAAGCTGGAGGGGTTGTTTTAATATATTAATGAGTCTAAGCAAGAAGAATTGGATGTGCTGGGACGCAAGCCAGGTTTGGATCAATCTTCTAATATTATAGAGAGAGAAAGACAAAACGTTTGTGTGTGTGCGTGTGTGCCTGTGTGTGAGATAAAAGAATAACTAATGATCCTTTTAAACTCTCTCTCTAGGTCAGAACTTCTTAAATCATGTACATGTGAGATGGCGCTGGGGAGGTTTTCAGATTGGTACCCGGGGAATTCAGAAGCGGCAAACCACCTCACCCTCGAAAGGGCCTCGAGGAATCTAGATGCCTACGTCCACGTGATTTAATGGCAGCGCTGGTGCTGAAATCTGGGTCTGCCGGCTCTCTTCTGCAACACTACTTCACCTCATTTCACCCGGAAGGGCAGTCAGTACAAACCATCACCACCCGGCTGGGGCAGTTTTGTTCCCTCCATGTCATGGTCGAGACCGGCACCAGCTGACGCAGCCAACACAGCTTCGCCGTGCCTCGGCTCGCTTGGACGGTCCACCTCTTGGGGGCAGACCACCTCTTACTTTTCTTTGAATTCTCTGAACATCTCACACGTTGCCCTTGCGGCAGCGGTTCTTTCATGCATACTTGATAACCATCAGGTACACAAAAACAGGGCAGACGTAGTTTGCTTGGTCAGCCAGGATCTGAGCGGTCTGGGGCAATTCATTGTGTAATATAACCGGGGCAGAGGGGAAACAGTATTAATGAATCCAAACGGTCAGAGCCACCATTTTGACCTTCATTATAGGAAGAGGAAAGAAAATTCTAGCTAAAATTCTCGGAGGAAATGATGTGCCTTTAAAGCACGCAGCACAGAGCTCACGGTCCCTGCTAATCAATGGCCCTGAGCTACAAGCCCAGTGCTGCTGCTGCCCTCCGGTTAGTGAGCTAAAAGCAGAACCCGCGGGGGACAAAATAGGGAGTGATTTATGTCAAGCCCGGGCCTCATGGCTTCCTTCTCAAATGGCTTTGCTCTAACAGGAAGCATCCCTTCCTACTCACCTCGTCCCTAATTGCTGGTGCCCTGTGACAACTGGTACATGCAGAGATGACATCTGTGGTCGGAGACTTCTCCACAACGGCACAGTGGTACCTATTTTAGGATAACTGCAGGGGCGATACTTAAGGGAACCCAGTTTTCTTTAAAAATAGAGTGTTTTCCTTCCCTTGTGTCGACACACATTTGTTGGAGAACACGCCTTCTCCTTTCTACAGGTCAAGCCCGGGTCTCCCTCCAGGCTGAGTTTTGTTTACTGTGACACCTCCCCAAGTTCTCTCCTCTCTAGTCAAGTGATTTTTGCCATTCAATTGTGAGTGCTCATTAGAAGGAGGGATATAAAGATGAAAAAGACATAGCTTAGTGCTGGGAAAACACAGCTTAACTTACAGCTCATTAGTCGCTGGTGATTAAGCCTTCAGATTCTTCTCATCCATTTGCAAAGCCAGTTTAGTGCAGCTGCCACTGTCTCCTTTGTTTCCGTTGGGGGCTCGCTTTCTCTGATTGTCATTTCCCTGCCTGGCTCCTTTCATTTAAAGATTCACTGAGACCTTACAAGCCATTAGGCCTTATTCGGAGGCTGGGGGATACCTCAAGGAGCTAAACAGACCAAAACCCTTGTCGTGCGGGACCTTACGTTCCAGTGGGGGCAAGCACAACAAATAAGACATGAAAAATAATACGGCAGATAGTAACTCAGTGGAGGACAGGGAGCAACCGAGGGGAATGAGGAGTGCCAAATGTGAGGTGAGGCTTGTCATGAGGAATATGGTGATCAGAAAAAAGTCTCACTAAAATGATGTGTGAACAGACAGGTGAATGAGGGTGGGATGAGGCACGCGGAGGCCTGACATAAACCATACAGAGAGATTCGAAAGCGTGGAGGCTCTGAGGAAGGGGCAAACAACGTATCCGTGTGGTAGTTACCAAACTGTAATTGTTTCAAAACAGATTAATTATTGGAATGACTTTAGATTTGTAGAAACATTGCAAAGGTGGTACAAAGAATTTGTGTATGCTCTTCACTCTGCTTCCCTTCTTAGTGACATCTTATAGCCATGTGACAATTGTCCAAACTAGGAAAGGAACACAGTGACGATGTTGAGGCCAAGAAAGCTATGACCATTAGGGGCGCATTTACAGTTAGTGTAGCAAGTTAGTGGCAGAATGAGTATCATAATTTAGGAAAACTATCAGTCCTGTCTTTCAGCCCAAATCCCAATGATAGAAACCTTTCAATCATTCATTATCAGGGTGTTCTATCCACAGTCTGGGTTTCTTTTAAAGAGTAGTTGCTTTTGAATTTATCTTTAAATAATTACCTTTACTTTGAAGGAGTAGATGAAATCTGTTAGTTTTCTATTTTAAAATTATCTGCCAGTATCATCCTGGCAGATGCTCATCACAGAGAAGTTCACATATTGAAACACCTGCTTATTTTTAAAGGTATTCAGAGTCACAGGGTGACTAATGAGAGTATATGGTTTTAACAGATTCCCACAAGCTTCCCTTTCTCTAACCCCCGTTTTTCCATATTTGGAATAAATGAACACTGCTGCCATACCCCAAATTTTGCTCTCCAGAATCATTCACTCCTCCAGGAGCTATGTATAAAACAATTACTGTATGTCAGGTACTGCCAAGGGCTCTCTATCCTTCACATGGGGCAGACTGTCAAAGAAGGCAGTGATTCCCGGATAAGGAATGGAGTCCTACAAAGGAGAAGCATGCAGTAAAGGGCATCCTATGGAGATGGTGGAAGGGAAGCTTCCTAGAGAGCATCTCTTTCAAGTTCCACAACTTAGAATTAGCCAGATAAAAAAGTGATGAACCAAACACCTCTAGCTGGGAGATCAGCATGTCCAAAGAAACTAAGACACAAAACAGTGGGGGCACCGAATCTAGAATGTGTGTATCTGAACTGCTGGGAATGGGGGGGTAGACCAGGGTCACTCAGAGGATGGTCTTCCCAGCCAGCAGCATTGGCCTCACCTGTGAGCTGCCACAGGGCCTCAGAACCTATGGGGACCAGACCCAGGAAACTGTGCTGGTATTTTTTGTTTTTGTTTTGACTGTCTTGAAATATATTTCTTCTAAAAAAGACCCATGATGATAGATATGGAACAGGGACAATGGTCATGAGGAATGCACTAGACGCTTGAAGGAGACAAGGATGAATAGGTTATATAAGCGAGTTCAGATATAAATACAGATTTCTTCCACCATAAACATTTTTGTAGACCAGTATTTGCTAATCCCACATGTTTTCACAGATTGCTATTGACCTCTAAGTGGATAGAATTGTTTGCTAAGCATAAATATGCTAATTGGAACATGAGAATGAGCTGTCCAATATCCATCAAAGCTGTTTTTCCAATGTTTAGCAGAGAGGAGTACCTAATTTTGTTTGGATAAGCCATGGACACACCCTGCGGATAAAATACAAGATACTAAATTAAATTTCATTTTCATTTAATTTCTTTTAATGCCTACTTCCTTCCTGAAGACTTTGTGTGGTATTGCCTCTAAGCATCTTCCCCCTTTTTTGGATTTCTGTCAAAATAAGTTAGAAGTTGACTCAACTGCATTGAGGAGAACATTCAGGAGGAGCCGCTAACATTGCCGAACCATCACCTGAAAGGAAACTGTTTTTAACAAGCTCCCCCATTGATTTTTATGTACATTAATGTTTCAGAGCCACTGAGCTAGAGAATCAAGTCATCCGGACCTACAGAACGCTGAAAGCATATCTAAAAAAGTCAACCTGCCAGTAACAAATTCTAGATGGTCTTAGACCTTAAGGCTGGCTGGGCATGCTCTTTAAAGCTTCCAACCACCAAAAAAAAGGCATCCAGATGTATGAAATGGGATCCTGGCAGACTGAACACAAAACAGGTAACTTCTGACAAAATGCCTTACTCATAGGCTGGACCCTCTTGTGTCTATAAATCAAGATCACATTGATTTTTGGGGAGTGAACAGCCTGTGTTGTCCATCGGGGCTACCCACCCCTAATTATAGGGGTGTCCACACTGCTGGCCACGGCAGATACCGTCTCCCGAGCAGGGGATTATCTCGTGGCAGAATTTCAACAAAAACAAAACCGACTTCCCTCAGTCTTCAATCAGCACTAATTAAAGGCACCCTCTGCAAGAGGCACACAGGGCTCTTGTTTTCTTTTTTGCAGGGCTCTTGTTTTCTTTTTTTCTTTTTTTCTTTTCTTGGAATTGAAACTGCTCACAAGTAGTTTCTGCTGATGAACTTCTAACATGGGGGCAGCCTCACAGGTGTGAAGAAAACAACATAACTGAAACCATCAAAGGGAACCTAGACGTTTGCCCCTCAGAGCATAATTAGAAAACCGAGTTGCTGTGTCTTCTGGCGCCCCCTCTGGCCCCGCTCTACCCTCTCTCCCCTCCCTGAATCCCCAATGCCTACTGAATAGGACTGTCAATGGCACCACCTAACTGAAGACTGAGGTAGTAAGCGCTGCTACAACAATCACAACTATAGCACCTAGCCCTTCCACTCGGCGCTGAGTGTTTCTCCATATTATAATTTAAACCTCGTAACAATCCTGAGTTAGGTATTAGGTATTATATTAGTTGGGTATTAGTATTACCTAACCTGAGTTAGATATCAATACCAAAATACTAACACAACCATATATGGTTAGAGAACTATGAAACTGATCAGAGTGATTAATCAATCTGCCCAGGGTATATGTTCCTAACCACCAAGTGCTCCATATTCATTACTCCCTTTCATCTTCCAAACAACCTCAAGGGATAGGTGTTATCCACTCTACTTTTACAGATGAAGAAATGAAAGATCAAGGAGATTACAATTTTCCCAAGGCCTCTTAAACAGGAAGGAGAAGGGTCCGAGTTGAACCTGACCCCAAAGCCCACGCTCCTCCCTCCCCGTCCCCTGCGAAGAAGCCCACGCTCCTTCCCCCATCACTAGTGAAGATGCAGCGTCGGTGATGGAGAAGAGCCCGCTGTGCTCAGGGCAGTTCATGTTTATAAGTCACTTCCAACAGCAGCTTAGTGACAGAAGGAGGTGGTTTTGTAGGCAGGGAATACTGTAACAGAACTAGAGGTCACAGGTCCCTGAAGAATAGGAGTGTAGAAAGAGATGGCGAAGGTGGCTGATGTCTTCTGAGGGAATCAGGCTTTGGGAAAAGGTGAGACTATTGAGCCAGTTAGCAAAGCTTACAAGACAAGCCCTTCTCCTGGTTGTGGGGCTGCCGTTGGAAGCAGACCCTTCTTTGGCATTTGCAGGGACCCCGGCTGGGCCATGCTGGTCAGAAATGAATGGTTCCCTCCCGGGCTGTGATTTCAGTCCCTTGCTGCTCCAGGCAAGTGAACTGAAGGACCACAGGAGACAGACCTCTTGTCATGTGATTGTTCTCAGAAAGCTGGGATGATAGGAAGGAAATAAACTTCCAGCCAAGGGAAAACCTAACCTTAGGTACACACGGCATGCATGTGTGTATGGATGCCCATGCATGTGTGCACACACACATCTGTCGATCGAGCCACATGTATTTCTGATGAAAAGTGGGGCTGTCCAAGAATCTGGCAAAATAACACTTGAAAGGGTTTTGGCAGAGCCTTAAGATTCGTGAGGACTCTTCACCTCCTTACGTTATCATTTTGCCAAAATAATTAACAGAGCAGCAGAAAGGGGCTTTCCTTAGGGGCTTTCTAAACAGGGGTCTGATCACTTTATCTATTCTTAAATTTATAGACCCAAAGATAAATAACAATCTTAAACTTATCCCAATGGGGCCTTTCTACATTTAAGAAGGAAGATCTATATGGGGGGAGAGAAACAGTGACTACTTTGTTTTAATCACCCACTGAATTTATCTGGTGTTGAGAATGTCTGGAGAAAACACTCTTTAAATTTTTAAAATAAAACGTTATGCAATTTTAATCAGCATTCATTAGAGCCGATTTTAATGACCTGCTAACAAAACATTCCAAATGCAGTACATTCTATGATGGCAGGACTGTGTCTCATCACTGATGAGCCCCCAGTGCTTAGAGGAGGGCCCGACACATAGTTAATGCTCAGTAACTGTCAAGCAACTGCTTTACTGGGGGCCCTTCCTTCCAGTTGACCACTTTGATGGCGATGATGGCAGAGCTGTGTACTTGGGAAGTAGTGTCCATTAATTTTCCCAACAGTGCTACTGAGTAGTTAATATCATGGCCCTCATCTTACAAGGGAAGGAGAAGTGAGGACTAGTGAAGCTCTGAAACAGGCTCAGGTCCCATAGAACCTGCTCAAAACTGGCAGAGCTCGGATTCCAGCTGAGGTCTCCTTGTTTCTGGAGTCTGAGTTCTTATTATTCTACACTGCCTGTCTATAGACAATGGCTTGAGATGGTGAACCTGGATTCTTGCCTGGAGTCAAGATGAAGATCATTTTGGACAAGGGAGAGGTTCCTGGTGGGTCTTGGTTTGAGCTGAGGCGAGCAGAGGAAATGAGAGAGCACAGCAAAGGGAATGGGTGATGGAGATGATAAATTAAATATATATTTTTTAAGATTTTATTTGTTTATTTGACAGAGAAATCACAAGTAGGCAGAGAGGCAGGCAGAGAGAGAGGAGGAAGCAGACTCCCTGCGGAGAAGAGATGCCGATGTGGGCCTCAATCCCAGGACCCTGAGACCATAACCTGAGCCAAAGGCAGAGGCTTTAACCCACTGAGCCACCCAGGCGCCCAAATATGTTGTTTACTTATTCAGTTTATTGAGCAACTTCTTTGCACCCAGCGTGCTCACCAGGTCTGGGTCCTCGTGGAGCTTAATATTTTTTGTGAGTGTGGGGAAACGAGATAATAAACAAGTAAATGAATATATACAACAATGAATAAAATAATAAACAGTGGTAATAGCCAGGACCAAAGTAACGAGGCACCCAACTGGTGGGAAGGGAAGTCTTCTGGAAGATGTGATGTGAAAACCTTGCATGAGATAGAGCTAGAAGAAAAGCCTGGAGAGATGGGGTCAGGTGAAAGCCAAGGGCCTGGAGAGAAAAAGAGCCTGGCGCATTCTAAGGATTAGACAGATAGCCAGTGTGACTGCGGTCGGTGGTTCAGAGGGAGAGGGAGAAGAGATGAGTGAGAAGAGGTGGGGCAGGCTCCCTGAATGACCTTGAGGGCCAAGCTGGGGGGGTTAGAATTCAGTTCTCAGTACAGGAGGAAGCCATCAGGGGCTTTTAAGGGATGGAGTGACAGGGTCTGCCCGGAGCTACCATCAAGATGGCTCTAGCCGTTGACAAGAGAACGGGTAGGAGGTCAGAGGGAGGCTGTGCTCATCACAGTGGCACGTGGCCTTTTGTCCTTTGTTAGAGGCACTGCACAGACTGGCAAGTAAGACTGTCACCTGCCATCAGGCATGTTCTGCTGTAAGGACCCTCGGGGTAAATAAAGTGGTTTTGAGCCTTTGGGATTTCACAAAACAGTAGACAACAAAGCTGGGGCTCACAGACTATTGTAACTTTCTATTTGGCTAAAGCAAATAAAAACTCAGCTGCCATCTGTGATCACTTTCATTTCATAAAAGATGAGAGATTTTAAAGCCAAAAATATAAGACATAATCCCAGGGGGGAAAAATCTAATTTTATAGAAAACACTGTACTTTCTTTCTTTCTCCTCTCTCTCTTTCTCTTTTTCCTTTTCTTTCTTTCTTTCTTTTTTTTTTTTTTTGAGATAGTTTTATTTGAGAAACAGAGAGAGCGAGAGAGGGGGCGCATAAGCAGAGGTGAGGAGCAGAGGGAGAGGGAGAAACAGGTTCCCTGCTTGATGCCAGGACCATGAGAACATGACCTGAGCTGAACGCAGCCACTTAAATGACTGAGCCCCCCAGGTGCCCTGAAAACACTACACTTTCCTTGTATTTTCAACATTTTGCTTTAGAATCAGGGAAAAACCTCCTTACAGACTGGGCACACATCCATAAAGTGGTATTCTGAACATCAGTATTTAGGACCCACTGAGTTCCCACTTCTACCCCATTTCCCAGATGAAGAACCTGAGGTTTGGGAGGCATGTGACTTTCTCTGGATGAGGAGAGGCGTGAAGGGCAGAGGGCCACGGCCTCCATTTCCTGACTACAGGTTCATTCTCGTTCCATTACATCATCATGCTGCATGGCCAAGGTTCAAATACCATACCACGGGCTCCCATCTAGCGTGCACTACCATGGCCATCGATCCATCCCTACCAGCGTTTCCAAGAGCTGACGGACTTCTCAGGATATAAGCACTCAGCACCCAGCTCTCAGCCTGAAGCCTGACCGGAAGGAATCCTTTTCTCCATAAGGAAGAGTAAGGTGCGTCTCACCTGATCTTCAGGTACGCGGCAACTCCAAACACCAACAGCACCACGGCAATGACTGTCACCGTAATGGCGGCGATGCTGCCTGCGGAGGAGGAGAGGCACAGGGAGAAGATGAAGGAAGGGCATTCACTTCCAATCAGTCTGCACAGAAGTCAGAGCTAGAATGAAACCCAGGCTCTTAGTTCTGTTGCCAATAGGCTTCTCAGCCTCCAAGAGGTTGGGTAAATGGTCAAAATTATTAAGACCTTGGGCCATCCTGGAGTTCAGAAAACAGTCTTCAGTAATATTCACTGTTTTAAGAAGGACAGCAGTCAGTTGCTGCTGGTGGTGGTGGCAAATCTCCTGACACCCTATTTTCTTCTTTTATGGGCTCTGGCTCCTCTTTCTACCACTCATAAGATCTTGGTAGGTGTAGGATATTTTACTCAAGGGCCACTGCAAAGTAATGCAGCTGGTTTTTAAATAACCCAGAACCACACAGCTGTGTCAGTAGTGTCCACTTCAAAAGGACCATCTTGGTGGGAGATGCATTCATTTTAATGATGCCATCAAATCAAAGCATTTTTTTTTAAACTCCTTTTTGGAGAGTGTGTTGAGTTTTCATCCTTGAGAGGTGAGTTTGATTTTGTAGAGAATAAAGTCAAGTTTGGTGTACAACTAAGGGCTGCTCTGAGATGTAACACTATTTTATGTGTATGGAACTAACCAGGTGTAATTATAAAGTAACATGAATGTTTTATTGTGTAATATGAAATCTGGCTCCAAAGGCAACTATTAATGGACAGTTGAAAATCCTTGGAGCTTGTAGCCTTGTAAGAATAACTATACGGCTTCCAAAGATTACTGCTTTGAAGCACAACCCTCTTTTTTGTGTGAGCTTTGGACTAATAATGTATATACTTCAGCTTTATTTCACCTAAGAAATGCAAAGAATCCACTGGGCTCTTGTCCCCTAATAGTGGAAGTGACGTTTTTGGCACTAAATCTGGTGTTGGGGACTCCATGCGCTCTCCCAGGCTACTAGGAAACTGTTTACTACTTCAACGAATGAGTGGGACTCTTAACCACACTGGAAAGAGCATCAGAGGTCTGGAGTCCGAATGTGTGGACCCAAGTGTGGCTGCATCATTAGCTGCGTGTATAGCGTAGATTATTCCCGTAACACTGACTTGCACGCCAATCACCCACAGCAACCAAGGAAGAAGAGCTGCTCCCCCCTCCCCCATGATTTTAGGAGGGATTAAATGAGGTGCCACGCACACCAGGTGAAAGTCTTATCCTAAATGTACCGTCCTGGACCAGTGCCCACCTGCTGTGTACTTCATCTCAAAGGTGGTGGATCTGCCCCCCAATTTTTGGAGATTTGGTACAAACTACCATTTGTAGTTTATTTGTCATTTCTCCTGTTCTTTCTTTCTCTTTCTTAGGAACAGCTTTTGTATATTGTTCTTCTCATTAGCGCTTCCACCAAAGGAATTAGAGCAGAGCTAAGAAGCAAATCAGTCTAGTTATTTAACTCTTTAGTAATTCCCAAAAAATTCTGAGTGAAAGAAGGCTACATCAAACATCTGTGCTCTCTCTGCTGGTTCGAATGCTAAAAGACAGCCAACGAGGTCCACTGTTAACTAACACTGAGGCTAAGACCCGAGCTTGATGTGTCCACACAGACTGACCACATTCCACCATTTCAGAACTTCCACACTCGTGGATGCTCACACGCCCACCTCCTTGCTCCTGGAACCCTTCAGAGCCAGATTCATATAATTATCAGGTTAATTCTCTTCCGTTTTATACCAAGGTAGACAGGATTACGGCATGGAAGGCTCAGATGTGTAGATTCGATCAAATAGAGAAAGTTCAAGGTCATTTTCCCTTATGGAAAACTTTCACCCCTGCTTGAAAAGGCTGTACTTAGCTCCAAACTGTGCTGAAATTAGGACAATTCAAAGTTCACTGAAGCCTCTTAAAAGCTCTTTTAGGGCCTTGTGAAATGAGGATTATGACTGCAAGGTAAGGTGATGGGGGCTTTTCAAGATTCAAAGAGATACAGTGGTTACAATTAGGAGCCATTTAAAAACTGACCTTTAAATTTAATTTGCCCCTTCCAAAAATAAACCAAAACAAAAGACAAACAAGCAAACAAACAACCCCCCCCCAAACCAAGAGAAGAGACAGACTATAGTTGATTTCTCTGTAAGACTCTTCTTTCTTGCACCAGTAGATTTTAATACAGGAAACTGTAGGCTTGACCTTTTTCTTTCCCAACCCTACACAGTTGGATAGCCTCCAGTTTCACGACTTACTGGATGTATTTATACATCGCCTCTTTCTAAAGATAAATCTGGCGGTTCCCCAACTCAAGTGCTGCTCTTTTTCAAAACATGGCAAGTGACAGAGTGACCCGCTGCCTCTCTCTGTGGCTGGTGGCTGTCTGTCCAGCTCTCGATGTAGCCCCAGTCCTCCAATGGGGCTCTCCAGGCCATCCTTCCTGGTTCACAGAGGACAGCCTCTCTCACCAGACCTGGGATTAGCAGATGATTTTCCCCCTGATGGGTTCCTGAGAGCAGCTGAGCAAAGGGGCACTTCTGAGGGTTAGTACCACTTGATATGAGGCCAAAATGTGTGGGGTAAAATAGCTTATACTAAAATATTCAGGACATCTTCTTAACTATTCTGCCAGCCGCTGGCTCTCTCACAGGGTGCCAGCCAAGGGAGCCAGGGTCCCCTGGAAGCTGACCTCTATCAGGCCCTTAGCCTAGGAGGTCTTGTGGGTTGAGCCTGTTCTGACCTCCACATGGCTGATACCTTCAGAAGCAAATAGGAACCTCATCCTGGGAAGTTCCGCACCTCAGGGCATCATGGCTGGAGCATAGGTGGGGGTTGCTGAGCCAACATTAGCACGATTTTTATGGTAACTGAAAAGGCTTGATTTCCTCCTTGTGAAAACAAATGTCACCACCCCCCACCTTCCCCGGGGTTCTGTTTAAACTGAACTGGAATTCCCCTTCTCCTCCTACTTACTCTTTTTTTCAAAGAGGGGCAATGAGACAGAGAATGAGGAAGGTGTGGCTGGGGCAGGGAAGGCTTTGTCCTGCAAGGAAGGTATGGACACTTGGTAGGTAGGGTGCTGAGAGCGGGGGATGGGAAGGTGGCTGGCATCTCAGTTCCTCCTCAGTGGGATCTGCCGGTTACAGACTGAGTGTGACTCATGCCAAAAAGCACTGGAGGCAGAAGGAATTAGAGAGAATTGGAGGAAACCTATCTGTATATTTTATAAGCTGAGATGCAAGAATATTCCACTGTGCTAGCACATTGCA
This sequence comes from Spilogale gracilis, assembly GCA_004023965.1. Lineage (NCBI taxonomy): Eukaryota > Metazoa > Chordata > Mammalia > Carnivora > Mephitidae > Spilogale > Spilogale gracilis. Next base: position 40,940 of record PITA01011439.1, on the reverse strand, counting down.
CCATGCCAACATGTTCTGCCTGACCAGAGGGCTGCTGAAGAACCACGCAAAGCCTCCTGGAACACTGGGCCTCTCTGGGGGCTGGGATTTCTCAGGGGGCCACTTCATCAGCTTCACAACAGTGCAAAATAAAAATAAACAGGCTAAAGAACAACCATCGTTCCCTCCACCTGTGGGTGCTTCGGGCTGGTACCTTGCCAACAGCCTTACAGCGATCATGTCACTTGATTCTCTTTATGAGATGAGGGGACTGATTCCCATTTTATGGATGAAAAAGTTAAGGCTCAGGTTTGAAATGAAGAACCTGATTCAGGTTTTACAGTCTGATAAATGGTTAAGCTGACATTCGAATCCGGGACTATTTCATTCCAGGCTTGGCATCTGTAATCACTAACACACAGGTAACTTCCACTGGCCCTTTCTTCAGCTTGGCCCACTCCTACTCTTTCTTCCTGACCTGACTAAATACCAGCTCTTCTGATTAGCTTTCCAGACACCTCCCTGCAAATGACCAAGTTATTGTGGGTTCTCACTTCTTTGTGTCTGCTTCTTTCTAACACTCTCTGTTGTGTTTATGATCTTCCCCAGGCAGGTTCTAACCACATTCATCCTGCATCTCTTCCCCTACTTCCTGCACTCTAAACTCCAGGGTGTAGTCTCTAGCTCATTGTGGGTATGTGACTCATTTATTTAATGTTGAAATAATTAGTGTAATATTGGCAAAAAAGAAAGGAAAGGAAGGAAGAGAGAGAGAGAGGGAGAGACAGAGAGGAAGGAAGGAAAGGAAAGGAAAGGAGAAGGAGAAGGAGGAGAAGGAGAAGGAGAAGGAGAAGGAGAAGGAGAAGGAGAAGGAGAAGGAGAAGGAGAAGGAGAAGGAGAAGGAGAAGGAAGGAAGTAGGAGAGGGAGAGGGAAGAAGGAAGGGAGGGAACTGGAAGTTTTTGAGCCCAATCACTGTGCTGAGAAAGTTTCCAAGCAGTATGTTCCCATCTCTCCATCTTGGGAACCCCCCCCCCCCCCGTCTTACCTGAGCATCTACTATGATTCTACAACTTCCAATCCCTGGGGCAGGTACTCCGAGTTCCCATGGATGATGGAACTAGAGGAGGGTTATTTTGGGAATAACAGCGAACTGTTAATAACAGCTAACAGCTAACTCCCACAAGGCTGCACTTCCGGTCAGACCTGGCACCCCGGGGCGGCAGGCGGCTGCCCTGGAGGTCATCACTTACCCTACCTTGAGTATGTTCTATGGCCCGTGCTGGCCTGGAATAAAGAATGACATCCTGTTAAGGGGCCTCTCCCCACACCTGCCTCTCACGCAACAGACACATCTTGTTCTTTTCTTTCTTCTTCTGGTCCACAGAGTAGATAAGAAATGGAGAAGAGGAGCAGGGGGTCACTTTAGAGTGTACCGCTACTCCTTCAGTCAAGGTCGAGGAGAGGAAAGGAACCTCGGTCTCAAATTCTTTGTAACAGTGTGGGTCTGCGCATGTGCTGGAGGAGGGGCAAGAGCGGCTGGGGCGGGGGAGATGAGGAGGTGAGACCTCCGCGGGGGCCTGGATCTCTGCCTATGACGCTAGGAAAAGCCCCTCCCATCCTTGCAGTCATAGTCTCACATCACATCACATCCCAGCAATTCTAGCGATCAACTCTGTGCCTCTCGGCCCTTAGTTTCTCTGTGTCTTGGTTTCTTCATCTGTAAAATGGAGATAATCCCTTTCCCTTTCGCATCACACCTCCGTCCCCCGAACAACAACGTTAATAACTGTATTAACAATAAAAATAATTGCAACCGGCACTTTCTTGTTACTTACTCTGGGCCTGGGTCTCTTCTGTGAGTTTCACTTATTCGAATTCATGTAACTCTCATGAGAACAGAGTTGATCACTAGAATTGCTGAGACCCCAGCACCGGTTCCTGGGTCCATGCCAGGCCTCGCGAGGCTCTCCTGCCCTCTGGGCTAGGGCGGTCCGTGCGAGTTGGCCCAGGGATGAACCCCGAGGCCCTGCACCTCCCCTATCTACTTCCTGTTGGCTGTCCAGGACACACAGCCTTTCTCAGGGCTGTGTGGTGGTTTGGGTCTTCTTGTAGGTCCTGGTGGAAGCTGGTTAAAACTCCTATTTATTCAGAGTAATCGTAGGCAGGACTCGTTAGAAGCGGACAATGGTCACAGAACAGCGCCCTAATCGGACCCATGTCATTGGTTTCTAGCATGTGTTGTGGTCCAGAAGGGCCGCTGACAACACTGCCCAGTGCTATTCATTGCAGCATATGGAGAAGTGACCCCGAGTAGTCGCTAACTGCAACTGGCTTTGAGGCATGTGTGTGTCCCTCCCTTGTATGCAGGATGTGGTATGGGGGAGAGAAAGTGAAAAAGGAAATCTCAGTTCTTGGAGGCTATCACCTAGGTGGATCCTAATTTTATCATTATTTCAGTTCACTTGGACTTGTGGCATTGAATTCTATTTGGATTTCACTCCTGGTTTTTCTCCACTCTCCCCCACAACAAGGGAAGCCAAGCTTCTCTCCCTCTGATTCTGAATTCATCCCATGAACTTCTCCTGAATAAGCTGCATGGATTCCTCCGAGCTGGGGCAGTGCAGGGCTGGAGAAGCAACAAGCAGGGCGCTCAGGCTTCACTACCCAGTGGCCGAGACAGGTGTCATGCTCCGGAACCATCCATCAGAGCAGAGCACTCTGTGGACAGATAGGTAGGTAGTTCACGTGGGAGGTGGATGGTACCAAACTGTATTTCTGCCTCTAACTTGGAGGGTGTCTATCAAGGTTGGAATCTCGGGGATGAAGCTGTTCTTTAAAGGATGGGTAGGACTTGGACAGCAATGAAGATGTGAGGCTGGAGCCAGCTGGGTGGAGAATAGACACCTCACATTTCCAGCATCGAGTGATCCTCACGGAGCCTACAGATGGAAGCACTCTCAACTGGTGTCCTTGTCCCTATCTAAAAAATGGGATAATCCCTATTCTCGCCATTTCACAGGAGTATTAGGAGGATCAAATGAGACCAAGTGCTTTGGAAATTAGCACAAACGGGGGGGACTGTTGAAATCCTTGCATAGCCCAGTCTCTTCACTTTAGGATTCAAGAGACCTAGGTACCAAGGGATTCACTGAGCAATTTACCCAAGGTCACCCAATTTACAGACCTGACAAAACCGAGGCCACAGTCTACAGAAAAGGATATAATGGAAATGAGTAGGGACCATGCAATGGTTGGGTATCTGGAACCAAATCATGGGAGTATTCTCAAAGCCAGGCATAGTGTTTGGGGACACTATGACCGTGTGGGGAATGGGAACCACGAAAGGGTTTTGGGCAGAGGGCTGATTTTCAAGAACCTTCTCAAACCCAGTCTCCTCTTGAAACTCATCCATAATGATATCTGTTCATTTTGAGCCCTATTTTTCTAGATGTTTGCCCTTTGACTTAGCATGGCACAATTTAGTAAACTTTATCCAGTGTATAGCGAATCCTGACACATGTAGCTATGGGTAGTTATGCACATGCCTACAAGATAAAGACAACATACGCTGTTATACTAATGGCTTCATATGACCCTGCTCATGTCTTTGTCAGCTCTCTCTGGACTAAAAGTCCCTTAAATCCAGAGATGCCAAAAATACTTCTTCATTTGTCTAGGCCCAAAATAAGAAGTTCACAGAATATAGGATTTCTTCTGAAAGTGTAGCTATTTTTAAGATTGGACTTTATTAGTAGTTATGATGCAAATATGGAGCTTCTTTATGAGGCACACAGCTTGCATGCAAATATCCTACAGAAATGTTTTTAATTAGCAAAACCTAAATTTGCTTCAGTGAGTTAGTCCTCCTCACTGCCCCACATCCCCAAATCTTTAAATCATTAAATGATTGCTTACTTATTCCTTTCTGCAGAGTGGCAGAGGTCAACTTTTTCAAATTTAGTGAAATATTACCACAATCGGCACCTTTCATTTCATGTCTATTTGCATTTGAATGTTTGTTCATGGGCAGAATTGGTTAGTGGGCAGATCGGGCACCCAAAATTTGGGGCAGGATCCCCAATACCTATTATCCTTTTCCTCTTGTAGTCAGAAGACCTGGTTTGGGGACTGGCTTCACTTTATCTAAACATTTGACCTACTTAGGTAGCACATAGTTAAAGATGTATACTGAAAATCTTAATTTCTTTAAAGATGTGTCCTGGAAACATGAATATTAGCTAATTTTAATTATAATCAAGCAAATGCTCCTTTCTTCTTCTTCATGGCCCTCTCATGTGGGCAAAGGGGCTATACTGTAGGGACACCGGGATCCCAGGTTTACGGAGAACATACCCCGGGCCACACAAATGGGCACTGACCCTGGTTATCATGGTTTTAAAGTTCCTTCATTTCACTCACAGTTACGGTCTCTCCCGACACAAACGAAGCCTCTTTCCCGCTTGGAATTTGTTGGAACTATGTGCTCAGGTCCCCCGATCCCAGCTCTCCTTTGACACTTGTAATGTGAACCAGACCGGTTTCTAGCAACAGCAAACAATGCTCCCCATCCTCTTTCTTACAGCATTTTGACAATCGCAGGGCAGCCCCAATCAATGTCAGGGAGCATTCCTCTCACTCAGCACTCCCCAGACCAAAGGAGCCTGCGGGGAATGAGAATTTCTCCTGAACTGTAGCTGAGCCTCCATCTGAATGCTATCCAGAGTCTCCTTAAAAACTGCCCTGAGTTCGTTCTTGGCTCAACAGCTGTTCTCAAGGGACACTTGTAGTATTGTGCCAAGAACAGTAACGAAATCGTAAAGGAAAGCAACCCTGTTTATCCAAGTCAGAGCGGCCATCGTTCCCTTGAGCTACCCTGTGCAGGGCCCTGGTTTGGCACAGATGGGTCATCTCCCTTTGGAATCGAGGAAATAGAGACTCCAAGAGGTTACCAGAAACTCAAGTAGTTATTTAAGTAACGTAGTAACTCAGGAAGTTACCAGCTCAATTGGTTAGTGGGCAGAAACGGGATTCAACCTTTGAGGCTGGATCCCCCAAACCCTTGCTTTTCTACTTCGGGGGATCAGAAGATCTGGCAGAGAAACTGGCCTGACAAGGCACAAGCTGAATAGTCTTTTTTTTTTTTTTTTTTCTTTGTTAAGATTTTATCTAATTATTTGAGAGAGTAAGAGAGAGAAGGCAGAGGGGAAGGAAAGGGGACAAGCAGACTCTGCACTGAGCCAGGAGCCTGATGGGATTTGGATCTCACCACCCTGAGATCATGACCTGGGCGGAAACCAATAGTCGGAGGCTTAACTGACGGAGCCCCCCAGGTGCTCCCATAAGCCGAATAGTTTTGGGCAAGTCGTTTTACTCCTTCCCACTTTCCTGGCCTCGTTTGTGTCTCTGTCTCTACTCGTAAAATGAAGAATCATTCAATCATTCGCACAGTTGATGTTTATTGTTTACGAGGTGTCAAACTTTGATGAAAGGCACTCTTCCTCTCAGAGCATCTTTCCAAATTAAATAGTGTATTTAAAATGCTCTGTCCATCAGGAAGTGCAGTATGAGGGTCCCACAGGCTCTGGGTACCTCTTATCCACAAAACTCTAAAGGCAGTGAGAAAGTTCAATGTGAGGAGGTGTGAGCCAACCTGGGTATCTCAGAACTGACGGAGGGTCTCAAATTCAGGTTTTGTTTCCAGTGAGATCGTAACCAACAGGATAATGTCATTTTACTGCTGAAAGGAAATTCTAAGAAGGCTCATTGAATCTAACTTCTTCATTTTACAGATGATAAAATGGAAGGTTATAGAAATTAAGGGATTTGGTTGAGATCAGAATCCATCAACTGCAAATCTAGGACTAGATACCTTTTGAATCCTGGCTTGCATTCTTTTAAAGTCTCTATTTCTTGGACTCATCCCAAGTGGAGCTGGTAGCTGAGACAATAAACGAGGATAAGATCCTGACCTCTACCTCATGGCATAGTTTCCCCAAAATTCACACATCTCCATACCACTCTCGTGGGTTTTTTCTGCCATCTCCACACCACCTACACTATAATTTTTTTAATATATGTCTTTAAATCAAGTCGTTTTTTTCTTTAGATACTTACTACATCTAGTTTAACAATAAGAGCTATGGAGTCGTGAATTCAGTGTGCTACTTTGGCCCTTTTTCAACTTCACATGAAAATGAAACCAGGTTTTATTAGGAAGAAACAAGGTTGAGCACCTGGCGCACTACCCAGGTAGGGACCACACTTTGGGAACACAGCTCCTATGACCACCAGTTTCTCAAAGGGGCTCAGGGAAGAGCTGCTGGGCTGGGGGGGTGGAGCAGCTGCCCCCACGCCCCCCGAAGAGGCCGCAAAGAATGGAGGGCCGAAAGTTGGGACTAAGAACATCAGCGTCAACTCTTGCCACTGTTCTAGAGAATGCGGCAGCTTCATGAATACCGCTGCTTGCTGGAGGCCAAAGTTGGTGGAAACGTGACACAGGAGGGACAGCGGTCCTGCGTCAGCCCCTCCCAGGAGCAGTGCAGACATGGAGGAAGCCTGGGCTTCTGGGTCCATGATGCTAACTAAGCCCTGACATCTGTCCCCTCATATGCACCATGTCAGTTCTGCCCTTCTCTACTCTCTCCTGTAGCACAGATTTACAGTGCCTGACATCATAGCCCATCGTCACTATTTTTAAATTACTTTATACAATGACTATAATTCAGCCTGGGCTGGGAGTTAGAACTCCTAATGAGCTGAGAACACCACCACTTGCCATGAGTGGGAATCTCAGCTCAGACCCTAGGGGATAGGGAAGGGATGGGGCAGGTTGGAGTGATTTCTGGAGAGAGAAAAGAAGAACAGAGAATCCCTTCTGTTGTTTGCCCTGGATAACAAAGAGAATTCTTTTCTAAAAATTATGATCTATAAGTGTGAGTGGGTCAGCTGTGTCATGTGAGCTCATCAAATTCTTTGACTGGGGACATAGGTATTTCTATTCAGGAGTCAATCAGAGAGAGGAAAAGAAATCCCTAAATCACTCCGCAACCCAAGCATCTTTAATGCAATTAGCACTGAAATGATCCAGAAGAATTTCCTGGGGGTTCTTTTCTGCTGTGGAGACTAGCTGCATGGCAGGGGCAGGAGGAGAAATGTGTAGGCTGGCAATTCAGACTTTTTGTAGCCTCTGACTTTCAGCATGAAGGACCAGTTGGGAATCTCAACTCGGAAGTCATTCCTTTGTGAATAACTCAGAGCAGAAAAATAATGGATGGCAGGAAGCTGGCCACCGTCTTGCTTAAGAGCTCTCATTTATCTCCATGGACACCGAAGGGGAGGTTTTTTATTGTTGTTTCTTTAGTATTTCAATGGTGACAATGAGGCATGACCATAGATAAAACAAAACCAGAAAAGTTGGCATGTGCCCTTTTTGAGACTCAGCGGGCATGCAGGTGAGGCTCAGATTCCTTCGGGGTTCACCAGCCTTAACAAGTAAGATCTTCCACGGTGCTATTTCCTTGGTTCCAAGGACATGAGCAAGAAGGAAGGAAGGAACCTCTCAGAGCCTGAGATAGAGGCCTAACCCTGTGTGCCACACAGTGTGCAAATTTATGATTTTTATCATGGAATATGGATGAATGGACTTATTTTTCCCTTTCAAACTCTTGAGTATCCTTTTCTGTATTGGGTTATAGACAGGTACTTCAATGGATCCTTATTACCTAAGATTAAGAGTAATAGTCCTTTTGGGAGTCTTCAGGTGTTTTACAAACATTCTGATTTTCCAGTGTTAAGCAAAGCAGAGTCTAGAAGAGCAAACCCTTGTTGGTATCCACACAAAGAGCTGACTACTCACTGTAATAATAATCACTAATAGGTACTTTAGTGCAAACTCTGCAAGAGATACTTCATATGCTTGTCTCAGTTAATCGTAATAAGCAGCCTGTGAGGCAGGTATGGCAATTCTGTGACCCTCGTTTTAGAGATGAGCACAATGTGACACCCTGTGATGAACAAACTTGCCCACGTCTCCCATCTAGCAAGTGGTGTCGGTGAGAGCTGAACCAGGCAGTCTGATGCCAAAGTTTGTATTATTAAGTAATATTCTTACCCTTCTAGGCCTTAACTTTAAAATGACCCCACAATTTCTCCAAACATAAATATGGCAAAGTGTTTTTGATAGCCTACTTCCATGGACTTACTGAGATTTTATGATCTTAGCCTAAATTCACATTCATTTTTAAATTTATTTTATTTTTCTCAAAGATTTTATTTATTCGTTTGAGAGAGAGCACAAGCAGGGGGAAGGGGCAGAGGGAGAGAGAGAGAATCTCAAGCAGACTCCATGCTGAGTAGGGAGCCTAATGGCGGGCTCAATCTCATCGATCTAAGATCATGATCTGAGCCCACACTTAAGCAACTGAGCCACTTAAGCAACTCACCCCTTCATTTTTTGAGACTGTGGTTCCCACTTGAAGACCGTGAGTCTGAGGGTAAAAGCAAGGTACTGTTAAATGAAATCCTGCCTCTTACTGGCCAATATTCTTCTTTCGTAAGACCTGAGACAGAAGGCATGCTGAAGGCTGTATTAATTAAGTATCCATTTTGTGTTCTCCTAGTACAACGCTCCCCAGTCAATAGTCTGGCATGGGATATTTAGACTCTTACCTGATAAAGATGGTGGTTGGTGCTGATCCATTTTCACTTTCCTGTTATTATTTGATAACAGAAAGACACGATCTTTAGAGAGAGAAGATTACGGTAAAGGGTCTGGATATAGAATTGAGTCTATTCCAGTCAGTTTCCCCAGTGAGATAGCAAGCCATAGATTCATTAATGATATCAGCTGTGCTTAAAAGCGAAATCCCATTCACTCAGTGAAGCATTTCCAGAATCACTTTAGTCATATATGACTGGCGAAAGTATTTGAAACAGAAAATAAGAAAGTGTTCCACTGAGACAGAAACTGTCCAAATGTAATGAAAGGTGATACGAGACAATTAAAATATGGGATGGACTTGAACCACTACCAGCTAACAACAGAAACCACTGCTAGCTAAAAACAGAAATAACTAGCTGCTTTTATTACCTTGATATTATATTTTTCAAAGAATATTTTGGAAATATTTCATCTTTAGATTTTAGATTAAGATTTAGGTAGTAAGAGTAAACCAAAGGAGAAATAAAAAGTAGAGACAAGAATTTAAAATAATTTTTACCTAAAATAAAATCTGATCAGTAGAGTTCCTTATGGGAATTTACTTGAGATTTGCAAGCTCTGAGGTTTAGCCTAAGTTCTAAAAAGTGAGCCCAAAATTTAAAAAATGTGATTTAGGGTTTATAGCAATCCATAATCTCATCTGCTCTAAAATTCGTAGGAAACAAAAGCAGGAGGGAGTCAGCAGGGTAGGAAGAGCAGGATGGTGAGAAGGGGGGGTGGGCTGAAACCCACAGTAGCAGCAGAGAGTGCTTTAGTCATTCTATAATGATGGCCACGTATTAGGGGGTATCTGTGTGCACAGGTGTTATGAACTGAATGCCGGTACCCAGTCCCTAACTCATATGATCTAACGCATAGATCTTACCTCCAGTTCGATAGTATTAGGACATGCGGCCTTTGGGAGGTGATTAGGCCATTAGGGTGGAGCCCTCATGAATGGGATTAGTGCCCCTATAAAAGAGACCCAAGTTCCCGTGCCCCCTTCTGCCATGTGACGACATGATAAGAAGACGGCCGTGTGTGAACCAAGAAGCAGGGGGCCTCACCAAGCACTAAATCTGCAGGTGCCTTCATCTCATCTTTCTAGCCTCCAGAATTCTGAGAACTACACTGTTTAGGTGTACTCTTTAGGCTACTTCACTTACAGGATTTTTGTCCTCATAGCACAGACTGATTAAGACAATAGGTAAAAGTGTTTTTCTTCATTCTCAATCAAAAGTCATCATTTATGAGGTGAAGAAAATATGTGGATTTATTGTCTAAATTGTCTATTTTGTCATTAAAGCAGACTCTTGGGTGCCAGGAATTTATCAGTGAGCCCACACAGACAAGGCCCGACTCTCATGTACCTAGAAACACAGCATAAACAGTGAACAAAAAGCCACAGGAGTACATGTGAAGAAGAGATACAACTGAACGATGACACTTTGTAAGTGGATCAACTAGAGTGGGACTCGGGGCTGGGAGATACTTCCAGCAGGTGATCTTTGAGCTGGAACGAGTTGGAATTACCCGGCAAAGGGATGTGTTTGGGGTTCCCAGGAGAAGCATGCTAATGAGGAAAGGCCCTTTGTCAAGAGAGATCAGCATGTGCATGGGATGCAGGGACCACAGTATGGAAGGTACAGAGTGAAGGGTAGAGGATGGGATGAGGCAGGGATGGCAGGCAAAGCCCAGCCCTTCAGGGCTCTTTGGGCTTGTGGGTTTCATCCTCAGGGCAGTGTGAGGCCGCAGAGGGGCTGGGATGCAGGTGGTAGTGAGGTGATGTGTGACCTGAGCAGATCTGTATATAATTGTCCCTCTGGCTGCTGTGTGGAGAATGGAGGATGAGGTTGAGGCGGGGGAGCATGTGGAGGGACCTTCACGGTGGGAATATGGGAGCCCAGACACGAGCGGAAGAATGAAGAGAAGTGGATGAATTTGGTAGCTACTAAGATTTTGGTGATGGGGAGGATACAGGGAGTAAAGAAGGAGGGACACTACTGAATGGTGAAAAGATGTCAGCACCATTTAGGGTAAGAGGCCAGGCCTGGGCTTACAAGATGATGGGATGTTTGTACCACTGAGCCTAAGACGGTTGAAATGCATTTTAGGATTATTGCTTCCTGACACATTCTGGCCATTCTGAAAGAATCTGATCGGTAAATGTTTAATATTCTTTTTTATAAAATATATTTTATTTATTTGAGAGAGAGAGTGAGAGAGAGCATGAGAGGGGAGAGGGTCAGTGAGAGAAGCAGACTTCCTGTTGGGTCGGGAGTCCGCTACGGGACTTGATCTCAGGACTCTGGGATCATGACTGAGTCGAAGGCAGTCGCTTTAACCAATTGAGCCACCCAGGCACCCACGTTTAACATTCTTTTAGATGATCTTCCCATCTATGTGTTTTTAATAGATCATATATATTTGTAACATATTTAACATATTTTAATAAATCATTTAAATATGATAGTAATTAACAATATATTAACAATACACACTTCTTTTATTCCTAAAATTTTCTCATGTGTACTTGTAAAAAATAGTCTTCCACTTTTTTTAGGACTTCATTCTTTTTCAGATCTATGGCTCATCCAAAGAGTTAATCATGGAATAAGGAAATGTCATGTGGAGCTAAAAGTCCCTCACAGGTATGGATACAGGGCTGTTTAGATGTTTCTCCCTGCCAAATGCCCTTTATGAAAGGGGAATTATTAGCACAGTTCATACTGAAGAAACACTGAGGTTCAGACTAACAATTTAAAGTTCAAAGGCCTTCATTGATTTTCACAATTACGTGGCCTTCCCTTTATCATGGGAGGTATAAGTGGTCACAGTAAGGCCAGCAGACCCTTGGATTTTACAGACAAAGGAGAATATCCACTACAAGCAAAGGGACTATCATTTAAAGTTTGCATTTGCAAGAATTGACAATATCTCCAATAGAACTTGCTGTGCGATGTCAGGCAATCCCTTAAGCACCGACTTAGATCATGGGTCAGAACATACCGTACTCATACTGGCCACCCTTGAAGAGCAGATTTCATAACACAAGAGGATTCAAACTTAACAGATCATGTCTCTCTTCCTTAAAAGCGAAACAGAAACTGAAAAGCAAAACCCAAAATTCATTTCTTCCACATAGCTGCTTTTCCTCGACTTGGATGGCTACTTGCAGCCTTTGACAACATCGCACGTGGCTTATTTCCACCCTGTGATGGAGGCCATTGGTCCTCCCCTAACTTTTCTCTTCTGTGACTTCAGGTAGGATCGGTGTAGTAGAACAAACACTTGACTTAGGGTCAGTTGAGAGAACTGAATTGGAATCCTGGTCTGGTCACTCAAGTGAGAACTTGAGTAAGTTGCTCAATCTCTTTGGTAGAACAGATACCATCGAGATCACCTAACTGGAATGTTCTGAAGATTACCCAGGGGCTTACCTGTGTCAATTGCTAGCCTGATTCTTAGAACGTGTATATTCTAAGCAAGCCTCATAGGAATATGAATCTCATTTCTTCATCATAGGATAATTGTAATACACAATTTCCTGGCATAATAAGCCAAAAGGACCTGAACAATTGTCTTTCTTGTATTTGATTTATAGCTAAGAGCCCTTAAAGCTGGAGTAATGAAGTGATATGGTCTATCAGTGGTGATGGCAAACTGGAAACCAGGTAGAAACTGGTCTGTGTTTCTGGTATGGAACACCCTGAAATGTACCATACCTATTCCCGCCACAGGAATATCCTTACAATATAATTCTCAGCATTTTCTTCCCCCCATCAAAAGGTTTTGATGACTCTCAATGGTCTGGCAAGTAAAGTATATCTCCTCATCCTGTTACTCAGGTTCCTCTAACACCTGTCCTGAAACCTTGCTTCCTGCCTCTACAAGTCTCCCTTCAGTGCACTCTGGGATCTGCTAAACTAGGCTACTTGCCATGCTGGGCACATACTACCTTGTAAGCTCCACGAGGACAGTGATGTCTTATTCATGGCCAAATCCCTAGTACCTGGCCTCATAGCCAAAGCTCAATAAAAGTTTGTAGAAGATGGTGGGCATTCTTCATTATGACAAATACAACAACAACAAAAATAATAACAATAGTAAAGTGGCAATTATCAAATGATGATGATAAATCATAGTGAAATAACAGTCATAGACATTGACTGAGCCATTGGTCAATTGCTGCTAAGCTGTAAATTCCTTAACTAGACCTTACAATAATCCTGCCATGGGAATGTTATCCTTAGCTCATCTTACCGATGAGATGACCAACACTCAGAGAGGTTAAACAACCTCTGGTATTGGTTGATTGACTCTTTGGTTCACATATTCAACAAACGTTACTGAGGGTCTCCCACGTGTCAGGCTCTGCTCTAGGGATCGGGGATGTAACCTACATCTTCCTCTTTGTGAACAAATTCCTTGCTTTCATGGAACTGACACACTACTGGCAGAAAACAGACACCCACTCGCTAAGGAAATGAGATAAAATCAGAAAGTGGTAAGCAATCAAAAGGGAAATAAGTCAGGGTAATACAAGCAACAGTGATGAGATGACTATTTCACACAGGGGTAAGGCGAAAGGCTCACTGGGGACATGGCTGCCAAACAAAGTCTTGATGAGTGAAAAGGAGTGAGCCATCGAAGACCTAGAGGGAAAATATTTCAAGGCAGAGGAAGCAGCAAGTACAAAGGACCTGAGGCGAGAGTGTCTTCAGTATGTTCCCGAAACAGTGAGGCTGCCAATGTGTTTGCAGGTGAAAGTGGAAGAAGAGAAGAGAGTAGACACCACGTGGGTTAGACTGAGGGAGCACTGCAGATGTGACACAGGCTTGGCTTTGGCTGTGCTTCGGAGGGGAAGCAACACAAGAAGGGTCAGGGCCAAGGAGCGACAGGGTCTGTCCTTGGTTTTAAAAGGATCACTCTGGCAAGGGAGAGCTAGTCGGCACCTGTGATAGGAATATTAAAGTCATACCGGTGAGAGAAGGGAAACGGCTGAGAGGAGCCTGGGCTCTGAGAGTCTGCACGAAGAGTCTGTGAGGAAACTAGTCCAGGCTTTCTGGAAGGTGAGGGAGGAGCAGACGGAGGGCTGAGAAATTGAGGAACTCAGAGCAAGACGCCTACGAGCCACACATTTGGAGATATGAGTTAGCAGACAGCTGGATACACACGTCTTCAGTTCACTGAAACAAATGGCAGATGTGGAGGGCGCTGGATCCATCTGTAAGACCAGTTCTGGTGACTGCAGCTGCTGGGTGGATTCTCAGCTACTTTGCCCCCCAGTTCCCAGTTCCCTCGCTCTGTCTCTCTTTACATCCAAATTCCCTTCCGCTCTTCAGACTCAGCTCATGGGCTCCCTCCATCATGGAACCTTCCCTCAGCCCTTAGTCACTGCCATGGCATTTAACTGGTTTTAGCACTATTCACTGGTGACCACATCTAGATATCTGTTGAGTGGACAAATCCTTGGATGAATAAAAAATGTGCCATGTGAACTCGACACAGAATACGACAAAATGCTAAATGGAAGTGTGGTATAATTATTGCCATTATGAAGGCAGCTCAGGGATCTCTAAACAAGAACAGCCCCAAATGGTAATGTGCCAGCACAGTCTCAGGGTGTTGCTGGCCTGCAGGAGGTGGGGGGGGGTGGTGGAGAGCAGCTCAGCAATCCCCGCCCATTGAAAGAAGGCTTGACTGTGGTTTTCAGGATCTGGGCTCTGGGCCCAGCTCTGCCACTGGGCTGTGTGACCTTGGATGAGGCACTCCAAACTTCTGTGGCATAATTTCTTCACCTTTGAAAGGAACAGATTGTATTCCATCTGCTCCAAGATCCTTGTGCCCACTTCAGTTCCTTCTCAGATTAGAAACTAATGTGGTCATACTAGTGACATGAAGACTTACTCGTGCCCTTTCTTTCTACTGAAGCTATGAAATCTCAAAGACTGGCCTTCCCCTTCTTTGCCTCAAGCACAGGGTACTGGTAAATGCACAGTAAATCTCTTTTAATTTACTAGATTGCGTGGATAAGTCCTTTTTGGTCTATGAGATGTACCCTGGCCAGATCTCTCTCCACCCTGCCCCTAGCCCCAATCTCTTCTCAAGTCAGTCCCTCACTCCTTCCTTGGTTCACCCCGGGGTTGCTCCTGGGTGCAGTATTCCCTAGAACCATAAAGGCTCATGACTCAGGTCCATCCCTGATTTTGTGCCTCTGGACCCTGCTGGATTAGAGTTGAGGAACTCAAGACACAGGTTCTACAACACAAGCCAGAAGGCTGGAACTGGACTATCTTAGCTAATCTAGTCCATGGGAGGAGGGCACGCACAGAAAGTAGCAGGTAGTGTCAGATTATGGAGAGTCTTGCTTGCCAAGCTCAGAGTCTACGCTCAGGAATATGGATCTACCAACTCTGGACTCTCCTGGAGGGCAAGAAGTGGAGGAAAAGAGATCAACTAGAAAACTGAAGAAGCATGTCATGGGGAGGGGGTGGCAGGGAGGACCACGCTGGGACACAGAGAGAAGGGATCTGGACAGAGATCTGGAAGAGATCTCTGGAACAGAGAGAAGAGATCAGAACCCCTGTGAGCCTGTACTTTGCTGGCCCCTTTGCTAGGGACTGTCCTTAAGATGCCGGGTCCAGTCCACATCCACTCTGTTCAAAGAACCATGTGCATGCTTAAATGGTGCCTACACATTGGGACCATGGTGAGTATCAGGCAGCAAGTGGGGGCATGGCTTGGTATAGAGACAAAGTGCACATCTCAGAGCTATGGGATCAGTGCCGGCCGGAGGTATAAACAGGGCGCTACCGGGGTTGGGGTCTGCACAGAGGAAATTGACATTCGAAACGGCTTCTGAAGAGCCCTCTGGGAGGCTGAGCTGGATGGAGGACATCGTGGCTTTCCCTGTTCTTGGCTTCTGGCTGCATAACAGAGGGAAGGGAGACAGGGAGGGCGGAAGATTTGCTGCTTCTGCTCACAGGAGATGAACCTTGGGTTAGTGGTGTCTCAACCAAGAGTCCCTGTTTCTGTCAAGGTGGTCTGTTCAATAGGACTCTCCTTCTGGGTTTTGATGACTGTTCCCTCCTCTTAGGCCTGACTCATAATGGCTCTGCTATTATGCTCCCCTGTTGTTCCCCCAGACCCCAGTCAACACCTTTGTGATTAATTCCTTTATCTCAGTGTGACTGGGTCTCTCTCTTTCTCTCTCTCTCATTGGGACTCAGTGATATACGGAGCCTTTGAAATAAGAATACACAATTCTTTGGGAGTTTTATCTCCCAGTAAACTGTGAGCTCTTCCCTGAGGAATCATGTCTTGTTCATCTTAGTCCTCTCTCCCGCTTTTGCTGTCTACATGTCTGTTTATGGGGCTGCTTATTGATTGTTTGTTCAAAGATGTTCATTTCTCCTAAGTCACAGCCATGCCTTTGACCCCAGCTACTTCTGTGGCTGTATTCTGAACATCCCCCAGGGAAAGGGCCTCAGTTTTGTTTCCCCCGTCACCTTCTTGCTGTTCTTACCTCACTGTTTCTCCCTTGGGAGGCCAAACACTCCCACTAAAGCCTTTTCCTGCTCAATACCCTAAAGTTTACCATTTTTACGTCAATGCCAGAGGCATGTGACTTCAGAAGAGATCCTAAATCTCTCTCCACCATGATGTCCAAGATTGTAAAATCAAGATTAGAATAATACTGACTTCAGAGGACTGCTGGGAGAATAAAAGCAAATGCAATGGCCTGTAAAATTTATGGTCTTTCCCATTAAATATATCAGTGACTATAAAGAATGAGCCAGTTCTCTACCCCTCCCCTCATCCTATTTGCCTTGATTGGTTTCCATGAGGTAAGCACTCCATTAATACACCGAGCAAAAATAATTACCAACATTTCCTGAGCGTTCACTCCCGGCTGGGAACTGTTCTAAGCACTCCACAGGTCATCTTATTCAAGCCCCACAGGAGTCATGTCCAACAGAACTTATTTTGTCCCCATTTTATGGATGAAGAACAATAATGGTACAGAAAGATGAGGTCACTTGAGTAGGGGCAAGCGCCAGGATTAAACGGGGAAGCTCAGCCCAGAGTTACGCACTTAGCTCCTCTGTCGACACTGTCTCCCTGTCGACATTCTCAGTGACATACACGAAGACAAATCATAAGGACCTGTGGCAATTAGTGAGATAGCATGTGGGAATTAATCAAGTGACTAAACGCCACGTTTGCCTCTCGATGGAAGTTCTTGCAGATTGAGCTCAGGCTTGGCACTCCACGATTCAAACTGAGATCAACCGTGTGGGGTTAACGGAACTACATTCTGGGGGACCGAGACTCACCTGAACTGAGTGCGTGTTCCACTTCCTGCATGACCACCCCAGGGGAGGCGGTGGTCTCCGTGTCTATCATCATACAGGTCACTTTGGCCGGCACCGTGGCTTGGGGCGTTGTCTCTGTGGGCCCCGGCTGCGCTGTGCCACGTGTAGTGGGTGTGTGGGCAGAGCTCTGCTCTCCCGTTGGGGACTCTGGTGCGGTTGGGGCTCCCGTGGGCTTGGTGCTGGTCTCAGCAGAGCTGTGATTGGTGCTGGCGGGTGAGGTAGATGAAACCTCCTCGGCTGGAGAGGTTGATAGGGGTGGGGGTGAGGAGGCCGGAGCCTGAGGGGAGGGGAGTGTGGGAGACCCAGGGGGGGCCTCAGAGGGGGCCTGGGACCCTGTCGGGGGCGCACTTGCCTCCCCAGGAGTGCTTGAGTTGTGTTCTGAAGGTGTGGGTGTTAAGGGCACCCGACCGCTGGCGGGTGAGGGCTCTGTGTTCGCGCCTTCCCAGTGAGAGGCTGGGCTGCTCGGCTCCTCTTCTCCCGGCGGCCCCGTGGAAATGTTCTCCGGTAGCGTAGGCGTGGGGACCAAGGCTGTAACTGGGAAGACCGAGTTGCTGGGAGCACTGCTGGTGGGGGAGGCAGGAGGGCTGCGTGGAGAGCTCGTCCAGCTGGGCGTGGAGGGGAGAGCATTTGCCGGAAGAGAGACAGGCAAGGGGGCTGACGAGGTCTGGCTCTGTACTCTCAGCCCTGTGGAAGAGCCAGCACACAACGGGGTTAGTTAGGGTGTGAGCATCTCAGAGGCAAGGCTGTTTCCCAGCATTTTCACAGATCTTTCTCATTTTGCGTGGTGCCCTCCCAACTATGAAGGTGACTTGTGTGTGTTTTCTTCCCACAAACTCACTGCTCCCTCCTGTCTTTGTGACTATTAGTGGGAACCAGCCTGAAGGGCCAGTAAGAAAAATCCGTGGGTCCATCAACAAACATCGAGTCAACACGTGCAACGAACTAATCTTGTCTCCCGCTTGCTTAGAACTATGCCCTTAACAAGCGAGATTCTCCGGGGAACTGACCTTACCGGGAATTATCTGGATTGCTACGGGGGGCCTGAACCCCAGTACCTGCGGGGATGCCTTGGGCATGTGCTGAGGGTGGGGGAAGCCTGTGGTTGGTGAGTGCAGAGCTGGAGGAGCTCATGGATTGGCTGTTCCCTGCTCCAGAGGCTATGAGCGCTTCTCTCTCTCTCTCTCTCTCTCTCTCTCTCTCTCTCTCTCTCTCTCTCTCTCTGTATTGTGCTTTTTGTGTTCATGCACATGGATACCAAGGCTATGGGCTTGTTGGTGGGTTGAGTCAAGATGTGAACACATTCCCTGTGAGGAGGGAAAGGCAGAAGTCCCAGAATAAAAGCTGACAGGAGGAGATATGGTTTGGAAATATTATCTGGGATGGGAACCTAGTTCTTTGAAATTCTAGCCTGGGGTTTATACAATCATATCATTCTGCCATGTGTTCCCCTTCACGTTTTGTAACATTTAGGATTAGTTTCCGTTCTTCCTTTCTTCCTTCCTTCCTCCATTTACACATTCCTTTTAATTAACTGATTCTTTCATTCATTCAAGTATTTAATAAATGGCTTCTATGTGCCATCACTCACCTAATCCTGGATTTTGATTTCACCTTTTATGTAAGCTATATTTTGATTGAGTCCCCATGCCCCTCACCATCCCCTAACTAGCTTTTCCTCTAGTCATTTCCATTCAGTGGTTGGCACCTTCTTTCACTCAGTTGCTCAGTTAAAAATGGAGACCTCACCCTTAATGCACCCATTTCCCCTGAAACCCCATATCAAATCCGTTGGCGAATCAGGATGGCTCTGCCTTAAAAACATATTCCAAACCAACCACTCCTCCCCACCTCCCCCATCATCTCAACATCACCTGAGCCACCAGTCAGTCACTCGTTGAGACAACTGCCATAATCTCTTCATTGGTCTTCTGCCTTCCAGATTTTCTCCCCTTATTTTTTTCACATAGCAGCCAGTGTGATCTTTCAGTGGTATACAGGGCATGTTCTTTAACTGGTCAAAACCCTCCAAAACCATTCTGTTGCACTTAGAACAAAATTCCCAACTAATCCCCGGTGCACAGTAGGGGCCACAGCTGCTAACAGGTTCTGCCACAGAATCCATCCTAGAAAGAGTTTTCTCATATTTAACTAAATTTCATATTTGAATTGTTACCAACGTCCTTGGTTTTATCTTATTGAAAGGAATCAGTCAAAACCATAAAGTGTAAGAGAGTTCCTCTCCTAGTAAATAAATAAGAGGGCAGACCTTCTAAATTAGGTCCCACCGTAGTCCACGTTGCGGTGGTGGACTTTTGGCAGCTCTGAATTGTCAGCAATTTCAGAACGAATACACAGCAAGAGATCTTTAAAATATGGACAGAATAACAGTTGGGACAAATATTATTAAAATGCTAAATCTTCATATGCAAGTTTTGGGCCTTATGGCTCTGCATCCTGGTAGCTCCCGTGGCTCATTATTCTGTGGCCAAACCCCCAAAATGATGATTTTTAACTACCGTTGATAGTATCGAATCATAGATGGGCAGAAGAGGCAGAGACTGTCCCATCCTGGTAGCTGAGTCAGAGCCTTTGGGACCTGGGATACAGGAGGAATGTGTCATACACAAAGGAGCATTCATTCATTCATTCATTCGTTCATTTACTGAGTAGCTTCTATGCCTATGGCTTTGCCCTCAGAGAGTTCAGTATCTAGGAGGACAGAAAGGACAACCAACTTCCTGTCATATGATGTGGTAAGTGTCTCACTGAAGTAAAAGCAGGTTACACTGGGAGCCCTGAAGTGCGACAGATACATTCTGTATAAGGACCGTGGAATGCAAACGTGTACAAATGTCATTTTCAACTGACATTTAGAAAAGTCACAGAAGAGATGACATTTGAGTTGGTTCTGAAAGGATGAGAACACACGATGCCACTTACAGTGTATGATGTTCAGGGCGACACTTGCATTGTCATTCCCAGTGGAGCTAAAAGCTGGACCATGAAAGTCATTATAGTGCTGAAAAGAACATGCTCCAGTAATTGGTTTTGTCGCTAGAAATATCTATTTCCTTGTTTAACTCTGACTGATAGACTTTTATAACTCCTATCCTTCCTGCTTCCAAACAAGACTGGAGGAGGTCATTCATCTCCCATGGCAACTTTCAGAGTACTTATTTAAAATACTTCACAGTGTAGTTTGAGGCATTCCTACTTCCAACAAAACAACAATGCAGGAGACTGTGACTGTGCTGGGCATCTTCACTTGACCAACACATCAGAAGCCTCTGTTCTGCCTTATTTGATGGCGCGTTCCATGTGCTGTGATCACATGGTGATGGTACTCTCTCAGCATGAAGACATTCAAGGTCCATTACAACTGTTTTAGGGAACGCCTGTTGTCTACATCTGCTCAGGCTGCCAGGACAAAATATTATGTAGACTGGGTGGCTTTAACAACAGAAGTTTACTTCTCACAGTTTGGAGGTTGGGGAGTCCAAGCAAGGTGTGGGCCCATTCAGTTTTGGGGGCCATCTTTTCTTTGTGTCCTTGCATGACCTTTCCTCATGTGTGTCATGGAGTGAGAGAGAGACAGCAAGCTCTCTGCTGTCTCTTCTCATAAAGGCACTAATCCCATCCTGAGGGCCCCACTCTTAGGAGCTCATCCAATCCTAATCACTCCCCCAAAGACCCGTCTCCAAGTCCCATTGCACTGGGGGTTAGGACCTGAGTGTTCATGATCATGGAGATAGTCTGAGGAAATATCATTTCTGCTTTCGCACGTGATGGATTTGTGTTTCCAGAGGAATATTGAACTGAGTAAGTCAAACAGATAAGGATGTATACTTTCTCAGGATTAAACTTTTTTTAGAGCTAGGAAGGGGCTATACCATGTGACAACAGCTCCTCATTTGATACACGGAGGACAGACATGGGAAGTGGAAGTGGTATAAGTCAACTCATACTTCCAAGAGGAGGAGCTGGGCTATGCGGCCCAGGAAGAATCCTGTCGGGACAGAATCAGACCTAGAGCTTCTACCTTTGATGCTGCCCCCCCACCGCCCACCCCCCCAACACACACACACACTGTGTCCTTGACTCAAAAATAGCGGTAGAATGTACTGTGGCAACCGTCATTACAGGGTAAGAAGGAGGGGCTCACGGGAGGCCGGGCAGCTGAATAAGCTGAAATAACTGAAATAATACCCCATATACCTTCCCATTCCAAATAAACCACTTCCCCTGAAGAAAATAATTAGCTCTAATATTTCCTTGAGAAAATGGCAGAAGAACTATAGAATGGAGAACTCGAACCCATCACTCTCAATTTAGAGGTGAATGTGCCTTGTTCCAAAACAGTGACATTGCTGGGTGTGGCATGCCCGGCTTGGGAAGTGACAGGCCTACATGCCTGCAAGGGCTGACGCAAGGAAGGAAATCCCTTAGCCTCGGCCAAGGACAGTTCTAGAGGAACGATGGCCGAGTTCACCTAATCTGAAATTCCTCCTTGTAGGCTTACCAATGGCGGCCTTTTCTGAAGTTTGGTCAGCTTAAGCTTTTATGTTGCAGGAAGAGCTGGTTGATTATTGCTCAGAAGAAGAGCGGATTCTTAGCTGGAAAGAAAATTATTCCTTTCCAGGTAACTGTCCTTTATGGAAGAGACCAGTATCAGAGTTTCTATCTCTTTGATGTATGAAAGAAAGCTCTCTGGCTCAATCCCCAGTTTCTTGCCTTGCGAGGATCTGGGGAGCGGCCGGGATTGGGTAAGGTGAGTTCTTCCCCCGCTGAGCTATTCTAGGGTAGGGAGCCTGCATTCTGCACTCGTGCTCCTGCCCCTTGGCCCGACCAGGTGTCAGCGACATTCGGCCACATTGGCAGCCAGTGGACAATGGACGCCCCGAACTGTCCCCCTTTCCTGGATTTCATGAGCAGCAACGTGGGCCTGTGCCAGGGTCCCAGGTAGCCTGAGCGTTGCTTACCATCCCCCACCCTCCACATGTCCTTTCCTGCCCTTGGCTTGTCAAGCAGCTGAGGAAACATGTGACAAAGCTTTGGCAAAATCAGTGAAACTCGATCAAAACGCAGTCAGGCTGAGCGCTGCCTGTGCCTGTGGTCTCGCTGCTCTCGCCCAGCAGAGGCCCCACGGCTAAAGGGCTGCACGCTAAGTGACTGATAAGGTTAGCCGGAGGTCCACCACCCCGAGCTTCCTGAAAGGCCCCCCAGGCCGCAGCACACCCCTCTGAGGCTGGAGAGGATGGGCGCTGGTTTCCTCCTGACCTGAGGCGGAAATACTGCAAATCCCCGACAATGATGTGGTTTTGGAGTACAGGTGAGGTTCCGGGGCCGACGACCAAGAAGGAATTCTTGAGACGTCTTCGGTGCGAAAAGATGGTTTATTAAAGAATGGGGACTGGACGCATGAGTGGAAAGAGCTGCTGCACCAGGGTCTTGAGGAACAGTGATGATATACTCCAGAGTTGGGAGAAGTAAGGAAAAGGGAAGTTTCATATGCTTTTTAAAAATGTTTTACTTATTTTATTTTAAAAAGATTTTTATTTATTTATTTGGCAGAGAGCATAAGCAGGGGAAGTGGGAGAGGGAGAAGCAGGCTTCTCGCTGCGCTGGGAGCCCCATGTGGGGACCACGACCTGAGCCGATGGCACATGCTCAACCAACTGAGCCACCTAGGTGCCCCTGCTTTTAAAAATTTTTTTTAATAAAGATGTTATTTATTTACTTGATGGAGAGCAGAAGAATGAGAGAGAGAGAGAGAGAAAGAGAGAGAGAGCAAGTGTGAACACAAGCAGGGGGAGCAGCAGGCACAGGGAGAAGCAGGCTCCCCACTGAGCACAGAGCCTGATGTGGGACTTGATCCCAGGACCTGGGATCTTGAACTGAGTCAAAGGCAGCTGGTTAACTGACTGAGCCACCCAGGCACACTACAAGATACCTATAAGATACCAGAGGCCTTGCCATTGTCAACTTAAGGTTGTTTTCCCCTCTAGCAAGGTATTAACCTTAATATAGTTGGGATGTTCCTGGAAGAATGTCACACATGTCCCACCCAGGAGGGCTGCAGGTGTCATCTTATTTATGCTTTGTCTTCAGCTAGCATCTGGCTCCCTCTTCAGCGAGGCCTGGAAGGCTCTCCACAATCCAGCTGCATTCTGCCCCTCTAGCCTTGCTCCCCGCCAGGCCCTCAAACACACCAAGCTTTTTTCTTAATTCGATTTCTTCTGCCTAAATAGCGCTCTCTCTTTTTTCCTCCGCCTGAGTTACTCCTATTCGTCATGTCAGTGTTAGCTGAAGGGCCTTTGCTGATTCTCCTGCTAAATCCCTCCCTCCCTCAGCCCCAAGCCCTCCTGGGCTCAGAGCACCCTGTACCTTAGTACCTTAACCACATACCACTGACATCTGACATGGGCGCGTTAACTATGCAGTCGCTTCCAAGAAGCTTTGTTTAAAGCACGCCTCCCTCTCCAGCCTCTAAAATGCACATGGAAAACGGGCCGTAGGAGATGTGCTCACCACGCATCCTCCTTGCTTGGCTCATAATAGGAATTCAAACAATTCCTAAAATAAACATATCTGAGCAAACTGAACTATGCCCGACTCTCTGCCTCCCTGTCTTTGCTGTGCTGTTCTTCTGACTCCGAATCCCCCTCCTCAGCCTGATTCTGAGAACTCGAGAGCCTTACCTACCCCGTCTGAATTCTCCAACCTGACGGGGGTCACAGCACTTCGCACAGATTTTAACTGTACCGCACGTTATACTGAGCCATGCTTTGTCTCCGTGCTTGTCTCCCATCAGTCTGGGAGCCCTAATAATAGGGACTGCAGCTTGGATTTGTGTCTTAGTGCCTGGCACAGATAAGGGACTCAATAAATATTCATTGAGTGGAAACATGGATTCTCTACGCTTTGAAAAACAGAAACGTTCTCTTATAAGCTGGACCCCGAGAGCACAAATGCATCTTCCCTTTGATCTGTCTTTAAGTTCCATAAAACTGTCAGCTAATATGAAGCTGTAGATGGGTCTCTAAGCTGCCGTTCGCTATTTTTGCTTGCTCATTTCCCCTTTGGAGATTGCAGGAATTTCCTCTCTCTAGGCATGAGACAGACCGGAGTTACCAGCCCTGGTGACGCTGGCCATCGATCAATTGACCCAAACATAGGCTGGCCTTACCATTTCTTCACTGAATGGGCTACCTTTCTGTTCAAGAGACAGAAAAAGTAAAAATAATCTTATCATGATGGATATTTTTTAATAACAAAACTAGGCTTTTGTGTTTATAGTTTGAGTGAAGCAACTGGTAGGGACTCTCACAAAAATTTCCAACTGAGGGCACCCACAACTCCAGCAGATTCCCCTTACATCTGCAAAACTATCGCTAATCAAAGCCTGGTCTGACCATATGGTATTTGAAAGCTATCATATGTCTAGACAGAATGTGTATGTCCCAAAGCCATCAAACTTGTTTGAAGTAGAAAAGCCATATTCTCCTGAGTATTTTGTTTATGGAAATGAGATGTAATCCTAGTCCAAAAAGCAGAGAAACACTGTTTTTGAGCCACCAAATGAGAGCCTACAGACCTGGTGTATGACTCAGTTTCTCTCTCCATAAAGTTAGGGATCACAATGTCACTGGGCTCCCTGGGGGCGCTGGGAAAGCTAATGACAGAGTAACGTTTGGGATGAAGGTTGGACTTCCTGGAGAAAAGAATGTAAGATTTTCTTTCTCCACCCCCCCAGAAGCAATGACCATCTTTTGTCAGTGGGATTCCCCCCAAACTCATTATGTCTGTTGCATGGGGACTGAGCTGCCTGGCCTCTGGAAGCGAGTGTGCAGAGCAAAGATGCACACAGGCACCTGCAGTTCCAAAGGTACGGTAGCGGCGTTCCGCAGGGTGGAGCAGTGGAGAGAAAGAGACAAGGTAGAGAGGGTGAGAATCTTCTCGCTGGTGGCTTTGTGGTTGCAGGGAATATGGGCATGAGCCATGGGTTGAAGGCTGGAAGAAGAAACAATCCACCATCTCCGTCAGGTAGTGGGGAGGAGGGTGCAAATTTCTGAACAAGCATCAGGTTCTCTCGTTCTTCCCTTCCTCAGATCCAATCCCAACATTTGTGGGACCAGGACAAGAGCACATGCAAAGGTCTGCACAGAGAATGTGTATATCACTTCATGTCTGCGGCCCAGGCTGCGTTCCATCCAGGGCCCTGAAGCCCACAGTGAGGGGATCCCTGTGGTGCCCTGGGGATGAGTGGGGGTCCCCTGGGGATCTGCTGGGTGGTGCAGGCTAAAGCCGGGCCTGGGTCCACCCAGAACCAGGATGGAGAGCGCCCCAGACACATTTCGCAAGCAGCCTTGGTGGGCAGCCTCCCCTTGAGGGCAGGATTTCCAGGCATTCCCAAGCACAGGGGACAGAGGGAGTGCGGGCAGCACTTTGGGTGACTTGCAGTGACCAAATTTAAGCAGAGGCCGCCACTCCTCCCCTTACCCAGAGCTGAAGCTCTGATTCTCTCTTCCTTATACTCCTTGGAGTGCTTGCTGGCCACACTTTCTGGCCTGGGGCACAATTCAGCAACCCAGTCCCTTTCCTGTTTGCTCTATCCGTTACTGAAATTCCAAAAGGGAAAAAAAATCTTCATGGGCTTGAAAAGAAAAAAAGTTTTTTGTGTTTGAGTATTTGTAAGATGCAGAGGTCTCTTGCCTGGTTGAGGGGTGGCACACCCTTCCTTCCACCCTACCCCTGACAAGCCCTAATCACAAATAAGCTAGTTCTCATCCCCCGTAGCCCCTGAGAACTATAAAATGTAAGAAAGCCCCTGATATTGCCCTGGTCTGACTTTGAACCTCTTCCTTCTGAGGCTCTTCTTTCAGGCTTTGAACTGCCCAAAAGGGCTGAGGCAGCCTGGGGCCATGGACACCATTGCCCTCGTGCCCGCCTCTTCCCCTCACATTGTCGCCAGGTCAGCTGAGGACACCATCCATGACCCCTTGTGCCACACAAAGAGCTGGAGCTCCTCAGGTGGCCAGCTCCAGGGCAGTCTGCCTTTGGAAGGACAGTTCTCAAGGGGCATCCCAGGCTGATGCATCCAGGCAATCTGGCTCATTACAGGATAATGCCTGAGAAATGTAATTAGATACTGTACTTCTGTTCGCCTCACTACTGAAGTTCACCCCTGATCACCCAGGGTTCAGGCAAGAGGGCAATGATGGCTCCAAAGCAAACATATCTCCATGACTGGGCAAAGGACTCAAGAGGAAGCTTCCACTGAAGGGAGAGGGGTAGGCAGCAGAGGCTTTCTGAGAGAAGACCAATAACCCTCCTTCCTCTTCCTGCCACCACTTTTTTCTAAGCATGTGCTCCAGAAATGCCAGTCAGCATAAAACAGGTATGCCTCATCATTTCTGTTTTCGTCTTTTAAACATTTTTTTGGTACTCTTAAAATAGAACTATAATATATGCATGCATCTTAAGTTTACAAATCAATGCATTTTTACCTGTGTATATATCAGCATAATCACCACTCAGAAATCGAGATACAGAATCTCTCCGGCAGCCCAGAAAGTTCCCTCATCCCATCTCACAGGCAGAACTCTCCAAAGGTAACTCTTATTCTGACTTTCATCACAATAGATTAATTTTGCCTGTTCTTGGACTTCACATGTGTGGAATCATACAGCGAGTACTCTTTTATGTCTGGATTCTTTCACTCAGTGTGAGACTATCTCATGTTGTCGCATGTATAAATAGCCCATCCTTTTTCATTCCTGCATGGTTTCAACTGTACGATTATACCATGATTTATCGATTCTTCTGCCAATGGTGGGCATTTGGGTTCTTTCCAGTTTAGGGCTATTATAAATGAGCCCACTTCACAGCTTCTTAGTTAACATGTTGCTAGTGTTTTTTCCAAGCCAAATGTTCTGGGTACTTTACAAGTATTAAGTCACTTAATCTTCACCATAAATGGAAGGTTATCCCCATTTTACAAGTGAGCAATCCAAGGTGCAAAGAGGTTAAATAACCCCTCAAGACCTATAACTAAAAGGAAGTAGAGCTTGGATTCAGAGTCTAAAAGGCAATCTATTTCAGCCACTTGCCTTCTTTACCATCTTACTGGATTTTTTGCCTGCTCTGGTGAAAGTTATAGGCCAAACAATTTAACAGCTGCTTGATCTTGGGCATGTCTCTTAATTTCTGTCTTCTCTCTTGCAAACTGGGGGAAACTACAGTACTCCATTCACAGAGTTATTATGAGGATAAAATCAATAATCCATATAAGGCAGACTAGGTTGACTAAGCTAGTTTGACTAATGCCCCGTCCCTTCTTGCCTGCCTCCCTATCAAGGCTATGAAGGTTTTGAAGTTAAATGCTCCCTTCCTGGCCCCCTTTGCAGCTAGAGGTATCTGTGAGCCCCAGTTCTGCACAGTGGGGTCAATGCGAGGTAGGTTAGGGGGATTCTGGAAACATTTTGTTTCCTTATAAAAGGAATATGCAAGAAAGGAAAATTCCCATGGTACCTACTCTTTCTCCCTCCTTCCTGACTTTAATGCAGATGCGATGTCTTGTGAAGCTAAGGATGGAAGTCAATCCACTAGGATGAGAGTGAAAGAAACAACCTTTCTCCTTCATGACACTGTTGATCTTGCCAAGCCAAGACTGGTCTGCCTATAGCCAGACTTCCCGTTAAATAAACCACAAATGCCTTTGGGGATTAAGGCACTATTGGTCAGCTTTTCCATTCCTTGCAATATAGATGACAGACCACAGAAAAAAAGCCCATCACAATGTGCCTTGCACAGAGTAAGAGCTCAATAAATATTAGGCTATTGTGCTAACCTCTGTTTAATTGGAAACTGGGCCCACATGCGTTCACCTCCTTTACTCTGCTAATAATCTGCAAAAGGCACTTTGTAGGCACAATCAGAGGGAGACTGTCATCTTCAGGGCATCAGCTCTGGGCCTCAGGGCCGGAGAGCTCCCCACATCCTCCAACAAGGCTACAGGCTGCGGGACCTGTCGGTATTCCTGGAGGCACTCGCTAGGCTGACACCTGGGGAACTGAGCTACCTCCCACGCCCAGAGAGTGCCTCAGAAAGGGTGGGGGGAACAAAAGAAAACCCAGCTAAAGGTGATTTGTATTTTTCCACTTTATTGAAAAAAAATTTAGAAACTTCTGGGACAGTTTCACCGTGAATCTTGATACGACATGAACAAGACTGACTGGCTTCAGTCGCTGAGGAAGTAGCACCAAATGGCCACCAGGGACCTGCCTCTCCTTATTCTTACACCAGCTGGTCTGCCTTACTCAGCACCGGGAGGGATAAGCGAGGATACCCTCGCCAGAATGGCACCTCCCTATTATTTTGAAATTGTAGGCTTCACCCAGCAGTTTATTTTTTAAAAACGCAACTAGACTTTTGTTTGTTTAGGTCCAATGTGACAAGTCCTTGTTGAGTACCTGCTCTGGAAGAAGGCATCCTGGAGTGATATAAATGGGCATTGTGTCTCATATGGGCTTTCCACTGATGGCTGCAATGTGGCTCTATTTTTCCCTCTTGTATGTTGATACTTAATGCCTTCTGCACCTGATCCTTCTGAATAAAGACCTCTGGTACTGATGCAGCCATGAGGGTTCCTCTACCACTTTTTTTTTTTTTTCCCACAGATCATCTGTTTTGCCAAGTATGCCCAAAGCTGGATGTTATGGTCTAAATGTGGGTTCCTCCCAAATTTGTAGATGGAGTCCTAACCCCCAATGAGATAGTATTGGGAGATGGGGCATCTAGGAGGTGCTTATGTCATAAGGGTGGGCCCTCATGAATGGGATCAGTGCTTTTATTAAAGAGACCCCCCCCACACACAGAGCTTCCAGTCCTTCCCACCCCGTGAGGACGCAAAGAAGACACCAGCTATGAACCAGGAAGAGGGCTTTCAACAGAACGTGACAATGACCGTGCCTTGATCTTGGGCTTCCCAGCCTCCAGAATCAGGAGAAAGAAATTTCTGTTGTTTCTAAGTACCTAGTCTATGGAATTTTGTTACAGCAGTCTGAACAGACTATGACAGAAGCAGATAAATAGTGAAGTGAAAGGGATTGGTAGACTATTAAATAACACACTAAATTAATTAATTATAATTTCTGTGCTTTAGCTCTCTTTCTGCCTTTTAAACTGTCTCCTAAACAACAGGTATAAAAATTTAAAGTGTCGCCATGAAAACATGCTCAACATCACTCATCATTAGGGAAATGCAAATGAAAACCACATTGAGATCTATCCCTTCACACCTGTCAGAATGGTTAAATTCAACAACACAAGAAACAACAGGTATTTGTGTGGATGCGGAGAGAGGGGAACCCTCTTACACTGTTGATGGGATTGCAAACTGGTACAGCCACTCTGGAAAACAGTATGGAGGTTCCTCCAAGACTTAAAAATGGAACTACCCCATGACCCAGCAACTACACTACCAGATATTCACCCAAAGAATACAAAACAGCTCACTCAAAGGCATACATGCACCCCAATATTTATAGCAGTATTATCTACAATAGCCAGACTCTGGCAACAGCCCACATGTCCATTGACAGAGGAATGGATAAAGAAGAGGTGGTGTACACACACACACACACACACACACACACACACACACACACACAGGAATATTACTCAGCCACAGAAAAGACGTGGATGGAGCTAGGGTATATTGTGTTAAGTACAATAAATCAGTCAGAGAAAGACAAATACCATGTGATTTCACTCATGTGGAATTTAAGAAATGAAATAAATGAGCCAAGTGGACAAAAGAGAGTTACACCATCCTAGGGGAGTAGAGAAGCAAGCACCCACTACTTCCCTAAGGAACGAGAAGGGACCCCGGTCATGAAGCATTTGCTGTCCCATGAGCTCATAGCTCACATGAAGGTATGAAGAATGGAAGCTAAGTGGGAACAAATCTTATTTCCAGTTTATGTGCTATTAGGGTACACTGTTAAGTTTGCAGGAGTGAAACTTCTCTGCAGAAATGTTCCTTGCAATGAACTACATGAGTTGAAATCAGTATGAGTAACCACGCTTTGATAGAAGAGGGTAATGAATGTTAATCAAATTCTTTAAGTGATACAGGAAACTAGCAGTTTGAAGGAATTCCTTGGCGAATCCCCCTTTAATGTAATTAATTACCTCCTAATTTTTCACTTGTGTAAAGAAGGCCTTCTGATTTTTAATTTGCCTAAAAATCCAGACTCTCTTAGGTTCTCGCTCCTGAACACATTCACCACCCCAGAAAGAATTAGCTTACTCCCCTTAATCACAGAGTTTACCTCTCTGCTTAAAATACCATAAATCACTAGTTGGGAACACATAGCCACATAAATGTGCTTCAGGGTTTCATTTGTTAACCGACTTGCAATGGCAGCTCCCTCAGTATCTCTGCAGCCAGGCCACCTCGGCTGGGAAGAGTGTCACAACGCCAATGCGACAGGCGCCCCGGCACCCTTAGCGGCGTCCTGTGTATTCTGGTGAAAATCTCTGGGATCCTTTAAAACGCTGCTCTGCAGCCGCTGGCTGACGAATGCTACTAAACACATCAATCTGGAGGGACGGAACTGGTGGCGTGAGCTAATGTGGGCGAATTGCAGAAGATGTATCAAAATTGGTAGCTCAACCTGAAGTGTCATTTTGCTTTTGGTATACTTAAAATGCATCTGTAAGTGTGGCTGCTTAGGAAAAAAAATTATTCAAAAAGTGACTCTGCCATCTGATACCTTCCAAACCATTTCTTTAATATATTCCTAAATCCCCTCCGGCAATGTCGGAATGGCACAGCGATGCCCGAAACATGCTCATCCTTCCTCTGGGGCAGAGGCAGCTCTACCTCATGACTTTATTTTAAAAACAATTCCCACGTCTACCTATCCAGCTTCCTGTGCTCTCCTCGGTTCCAAGGCTCTATAGTCAAATGGTTTTCGGGCTCTGCATTCAAATTCAGTAAGTCCAGCAATGGGTTTACCTTTCCCCCATCAAACCAGCTCCTTGAGGCTTCCCTTGTTCCTGTCATCACCCTTCCCCTTATGCAAGTTCCTTTTATTTATCTTTAATAAAAATGGTATATGTTTAAGGAATATAACAGGATGATTTTATATATATAGAAAGTGATATGATTACTACATCCAGGTAATTTACATATTATCTCTTCATGTAAGTTACCAGTTTTTGCATGTAAGATGAGAGCACCTGAAATCTACCCTTTTAGCACATTTTCCATATTCAGTACAGTATTGTTATCAAACATTTATTTATTTGTTTGTTTGTCAGAGAGAGAGAGAGCAAGCAAGCACAAGCAGAGGGCATGGCAGGCACAGGGAGAAGCAGGCTCCCCATCGAGCAGGGAGCCCCATGTAGGACTTGATCCTGGGACCCTGGGATACCCACCTGAGCGGAAGGCAGATGCCTAACCAACTGAACCCTTCCCACCTGCCTCCCTACAGTATTATTAACTAGAGTCAAAGTGCCTTAGATCTCTAGACTTTTTCATCCCATGTATCTGCAACTTTGTATCATTTAACCCTCAGCTCTCCCCATTTTCCCACCTCCAGGCCCTTGGTAACCACACTTCTACTATACTCTGCTTCTATATGTTTGACTTTTTAAAATTCCACATAAAAGTGAGATCGCAAAGGTTTTCTTTGTTGGCTTGCTTCATTTAGCATGATGCCCTCCAGGTTTATCCATGTTGCTGCTAATGGCAGGATCTCTTTTATTTTTTAAATGCTGAATTATTATAAATATAAATATATATGCCATAACTTCTTTATCCATTCATCCAAAGTCACACAGCCCACAAGAGGCAAAGCAGGGGGTTGGGTCCTGATATGTCTAACTCTTTCAAGTAATCCTTCGGGTCCTTTTGTAAAGAGGATCTTACTCCTGTAGATGTGGAGGCTATACAGGAAACATTTTGTTTGCACTCTGGTGAAACATTAAGCTGCACCTGAATGCACATGGACGCATGTGTATGCACATGCACACATGGAGTCCAGTTAAACATACAGATTCCTTGTATACTTAACCAGAAGGAAATGGGTAGGTCACTCTTAGATTCGAAGACAGATGCCCACATATCTTTTGGCAAGGGTTTTCTGCCAGCCAGACTACTGACACGCCTTCTTTCCAGCTCAGAGGCTACTTTGAACATGAAAGATTCATGTCTCACCCTAAAAGCACTTATCAACTGTTCGCTGGGTCTCTGCAGGCGGAAGCAGAAGCACTTCAGCTTGGTAGGGCAATGGGGCTGGAATCGCAGTCACAAGTCTTCATTCAGAAAATCTACCTTTTACTAAGTCCTTCTCAAATAATGATGTAGAAAAGCCAAATTATTCTTTGCCAGATCAGGAATGGCCTTCCTATTTGCTGTGTAATTGAATCGAAAGCATTTTGGCTTTGGCTTCTCTCTCCGAAATCTGTCCTTTCACTTATGACCTAAGCAAAGAACAGCAGAATAAAGAAGATACAAGCAAACTTTCTGAACCGTGCAGAAAAAATTAATGCTCCTTTCTGTGTACAGTTGTACACACAACCTAGAGAGGAATATGCTTGATAATAACTTTGATTTCTGTCTCACTGTAATAAAGCCACAATCGGTCTAAGTAAACACTACCAAGCAAAGATAGGAAGCAAGCTTCTCTTTTTTAAAAAGGCGGGGAAATCTTACGACGGTAAAATTAGCAAGTTTGACTCTCCAGCCTCACAGATGAGCCTCGGTTCCATCATTCCAGCGGCACAGAGACCAGTGTCCTCAGATGACAGTTCATCACCAGATTCAACAGGTCCCAGTCTAAGCTGAGCGATTCCCAAACGATTTTCCGAAATACCACCTTGGTGCTGCCGATGGCACTGGTTAGGTCTGGTGTGTAAGAAGAAAGTTTGATTTCTCTCTCACTTTTGTTTTGTGTATCCTGTCAAACTCAATCCTTGTTTATCCTCTAATTTAAAACATCATTTAGAGCCCACTATGTCCTAGGTCCCATGCTAAATGCTGGGGATTGATAATGAACAGAGCTTATTATTCAGGGGAGTGAGCCTATTACGAAGTGTATGGTTAGACTGTTGTATAATTAGTGAAGGTACAGGGCACTGGGCACACACACATCAGGCACAGGCGGCTCAGTGTGTCAGAATAGGATCTCCAAGGGAAGTGACCTCTCAGATTGGATGTGAGGGATGGGGGGAAGTTAGCCCATGAAGAATGCTGAGGGTGGGAAGAAGGGGGAGCAGTATTTTCAACAGAAAGAGCATCATGTACCAAATCTCAGGAATGAGAGAACATGAAGTCTCATGTCATGTCTGGGACCTAGAATGTCAAAGGACCTGGGAGCAGATCATGTAGGGCCTTAGAAGTCACGGATGAGCTTTGGACTTCATCCCAGTGATTCTGAACAGGGGGCAGCATTTAGCTTCTGGAAGACAGTTCTGGTGAGGGCAGAGAACTGACTGGAGGCTGACAAGTCTGGAGCTGGGGAAGGCAGCTGGAGGCTGTTTAAGAGAAGAAAAACCATTATACCAGACGAAGGCAGGGGCCATGGACACAGAGAGCAGTGAGTGCACTCAAGGTCTTGTGGTCTGGGCTCCTTTCATGCCATTCTTGGTCCTATAATAGGGACCACACAGCCTGAACACCCGAGGGTCTGCAGAGCCGGCATGGCACCCCAGGGCCGGGCCACCCTCTTCAAACCCCAGCTCTGCTCTTCATTAGCTCTCTGACCATGGGGGAGTTACTTCATCTCTTGGTGCCTTGGTTTTCTCAAGTATAAAAGAGAGATAATAATAGTATACACCCCATAGTAACTACACAGTCAGTGCAGAGCTCATGCATATAAGCACTTAGAAGAGTGCTAGGCACATAAGAACCAATCAGTATTAATTATTATTATGACATGTCCTTGGTAGTACAGGACCACCTGCTTTATTCATGCTCGTCATCTCCCTCAGGGTGACATCTCAGCCCTGGCACCTCACTCCTTCCTTGCCTAATTCTACTCTGCCATTGCCTTCTGCGTGACCGTCAGCACATGTGGCATTGCATCCCTCCCCTTTCCCAGAGATCAGAGGCCTCCAAGGTAAGTCCCAAGTCCTTAATCTAACAATAAAACCCTTTCTTAACCTGGTCTTATTTGTTCTTCCTTAAGCTTATTTCCTATTATAGTTATATCCTAGAATATGCCCTCTGGCTTACAAGAATTTAAATTTGCAAGGAGTTTTATGTTATATTTGCTTTGGGTTATGACGATGCTTTTATTCACATTTATGAGAACTTCTTTGGATGATGTGCACTTCCCAAGTAGCTGAGTGCCAGGAAACAAGAACCTCTATGAGGTCGTCTTCTCAGTGTCGAGAGTCCCAGTATTTTTGGTTTATAAGTCTATAGTAGGGACAATCTGATGCACCATTTTACATTGCTTTTATTGATTTATTTTGTCTTTGGTTGACTAAAATAGAATAGCAAGCCTTTAAATGTATGGGATGCAACAGCCATAAATGAACTGAACTCAGGCATTCAGCCTTATCACAGAGTAACCAATGAGGGGAAATTGCCTTGGACACCAAGATAACTAATGTCATTTACTTAAGTGACAATGTCCATTTCAAGGGGATTTGATATTGTTTTAGTATAAGCAGCTTAATTTCCGGGTTCAGGAAAAATCAACATCTCCTGAAATTAATGGTATCTATGTCTTAGACTTATAGGAATTTGCCCTATGGAGATTTTCAGGAAGAAATTACCCTTGAAAGATTGAAAAAGGTGGCTTTCTGGCTAATTCTCCTATCCGCACACCAATACCACTTCCTGCTTCATGGTCTTGAGTACTCTACCTTCTGCCTGAGTGCCTCCCTCTTTCCTTCTACCACTTTACCAAAGTCTAACTCTGTTGCTAGGTCTTCTGTCCTTTGTGAAGTTTTTTGTAATAACTACAACCTACAGGGACTTTTCCCTTCTCCCAACTTCTATTATTTATTTTTTATTATTCTATCCATATCTTTTTTGAATATATGAATAATGCACAGCGAACAGCACATACTTAAGTTATACAAAATTGAAGAGATTTAGCATACATGTACTCTTATGAAAGCATCACCCAGTCAAGAGAATGAACATATCCTTTGCCTCAAGATTCCCTGTGCCCCCTTGAAATCCCATCCTTCTTTGTAACTCACCCTGTTTTTAAACAACCACCGATCTGTTTTCTGTCACAAAAATAAGAAAAAGAATTGCCAAACATTTCATTTCTTCATTTGTTATCAAACCATTTTTGCCTTAAACACTCAATTATCTTATAAAGTTATGTGAAGAATAAGGCAAAAGTATTTTACATTCTTTAATAATAATTTATTTTATTTTTTCAGTGTTCCAAGATTCATTGTTGATGCCCCACACCCAGTGCTCCATGCAATTTGTGCCCTCAGTACCCACCACCACACTCGCCCATCCCCCCACCCCCTCCCTTCCAAAACCCTCAGTTTGTTTCTCAGAGTCCAAAGTCTCTCATGCTTCATCTCCCTCCCTGATTTACCCCAGTTCACATTTCCTTTCTTTCTCCCACTGTCCTTCATGTTACTCCTTATGCTCCACAAGTAAGTGAAACCATATGATACTTGACTTTCTCTGTTTGGCTTATTTCACTCAGCATAATCTCCTCCAATCCAGTCCATGTTGCTACAAAAGTTGGGTATTCATCCTTTCTGATGGAGGTGTAATATCCCATTGTATATATAGACTATGTCTTCTCTATACATTTGTCTGTTGAAGGGCACCTTGCCTCTTTCCACAGTTTGGCGATTGTGGCCATTGCTGCAATGAACATATGGCCCTGCTTTTCACTACCTCTGTATCTTTGGGGTAAATACCCAGTAGTGCAATTGTAGAGTCATAGAGTAGCTCTATTTTTAATTTTTTAAGGAATATCCACACTGCTTTCCAACACGGTGGTACCAACGTGAATTCCCACCAACAGTGTAAGGGGGTTCACCTTTCTCCACAGCCTCTCCAACACTTGTTGCTTCCTGTCCTATTAATTTTGGCCATTCTGACTGGTAAAAGGTGGTATCTCAGTGTGGTTTTGATTTGAATTTCCCTACATTTATCCCCATGTATATCCCATTTCCCTTCTTCTGGCATATCAGTTATATATTTCTACCTAACAAATTATCCCCAAACTGAGTAGCTTAAAACAATACCTATTATTTTACAGCTTCTGTGTGTCAGGAATTATTATGGGACTTGGTTGGGTCCCCTGTCTCCAGGTAGCTCACAAAGCTATAAACAAAGTTTCAAGAGCTTTAGTCAGCTCAAGATTCAGCTGGGCAAGGAGCTGCTTCTAAATTCATTCATCTGTGGTTGGCAGGATTCAGGTCCTGAGGAGCGTTCAGACTGAACACTTCAATTCTGTCATGACTGTTGCTGAGAGGTCATCCTCAGTTCCCAGGCACAGGGTTTCTCTACTGTGCAGCACACAACATGGTGGGTTGCTTCATCCAAGTAGGCAAGCAAGAAGAAACAGAGTGTGAACAAAATGGAAGTGTTCTTGGAAGTGAGATCCCAGCACTCTTGCTATATTCCACTCACCAAAAGCAAGTTTCCAGATCGCTCTCACACACAGGGAAAGGGATTACACCACGCACTGAGGATCACTGGGAGCCATTTTAGAATTGGACTATTACTTTTTTTGTTGTTTTGCTCTTTTAGTGTCTATGTTATAAAGTGCACACACATTGTTACCATTGTTGTTTTAGAAAGACAATTCCTGGAGCTCTTCATTCCTTTGGTTAAATCCAGACTTCCACCTGGCATCACTTTCCTTCTGGATTTCCTTTAACATTTCTTACATTGGTTGTTTGCTGCTGCACACACAATCTTTCAGCTTTTATATGTCTGACGGAATCTTTATTTCACCTTTGTTTATTAAAGTTAGTTTATTTGTTTTTGCTGGGTACAGAATTCTAGATTGGCAGTATTTTTCTCAAGTACTTTAATGTTGTTACTTCACTTTCTTCTCATTTGCATTGTTTCCAATAAGGAATCTGCTATGATTTTTATCTTTGATCTTCATTGTATTTTTTTTTTCTGGCTGCTTTAAAAACTTTCTCTTTTTCACTGGTTTTAAACAATTTGATTCAGATGTGGCCTGATGTAGTTTTCTTTATGTTTCTTTTTGCTTGGAGTTTGTTGGAATTTCTTGGATTTCTAAGTTTATAGTTTTCATCAAGTCTGGAAAGAGTTCAGCATAAGATCCTCAAATAATTTTTTCTGAACTCCCCATTTCTCTTGAGGACATGTAGAGGAGGCCACACAGAGAGGTCCCACTACTTACTGCTGCCTTTTTCAATTATTTTTTAAATCTTTTTTCTCACTATATTATTTTGGAAAATTCCCATCATTTTGCCCTTAAATTTACTAATTTATCTTATGCCAGGTCTAAGTTATGTTAGTTCCATTCAGTGTTGTTTTGCTTGGTTTTTGGTTTTTTTTTTTTTGTTTGGATTGGTTTGGTTATTCAACATTATAATTTTCTTCTCTATACATTTGATTTGGCTCTTTAAAAAATTTTCCACATCTCCCCTTAAAATGGATTCATTGATTTTCTCTTCCTTATGAGTTGTATTTTATTGCCTCATTATGTGCCTGGTAATTTTTGATTAGGCGACAGGTAGTGTGTCTTATCATGCTGGGTATTTATTTATGTATTTGTGTATTTTTGCATTACTGAAACCTTTTATGAACTTTGTTTGTAACTTGGTTATTTGTAATCACTTTGATCTTTTCACAGCTTACATTTAAGCTTTGTTAGGTGGGATCACAGCTGGCTTTAGGCTAAGGTTAATTTGGCCCCTCTACTTAGGCAATATTCTTTTGAGTACTAAGTCTGATGCTCCATATATTATGGAGTTTCTCTCCTCTGGCTGCTAGGAATGTGAATTATTTCCAGTCTTGAATGAATGTCAGAAACTTTTCTGTCAAATCATGTTTATGTCTGGTGATTCTTTCCTCAACTTTAAGCAGTTTCCACACAGGCATGCAGTACTTAGTACTCAGCTCAGGACTTGAAAGGAAACTTCTTCAGGCTCTGGAGCTCTATCTGTGCATATTTCTGGTACACTGCCTTAGGAATTTTAGCTGCTTTATCTGCCTCTGACATTCTCAATTCTATTTCTTCAACTCAGAGAGATTGCTGGTGCTCCTTAAGTTCTTTTTTTCTGTACCCCTGCCTGGCACTCTGTCTAGGCATCAAACTGAGGCAATTGTGGGGCTTATCCTGTTTGCTTCCCTTCTCTTAGAGATTACTGCCCATTGTCCAATATTGGGAAACCACTGATCATGCAGTTTATCTGTTTTTTTTTTGTTTTGTTTTTGTGTTTTAGTTGTTTAAGGCAGGAAATGAAATCTGGTCTCTGTCACTCTGTTATGTTCAGAAGTAGAAATCTGTTCCATACATACACTATTGTAACCTATAACACAGTTTACTCTCCTTCCCTCAGTTTCCATATATCCCTTATGCTCATGAAGAAGTGCTCCCAGAGGGCAGAACATGTATCATTTGACTTCTTTTGCACCTAATACAGTGTTTGTGTATGTTGAAAAATAGTTTTCTTTTTACATGGTTTCTCAGAAGAGCTGGCTGTGAAGTATCTTCTGTTCGCTCTGTAATAGTGCCTCCTTATGGTCCTTCTCTTGCCTCCGTTTCCTCCATATTTACTTCTTCTTATCCCTGCACAGAGACAGGAGCTCCTCTGTACAATGCTGCCAGATCTGATAGTATCAGCTATTATCTCTGTTAAATCCTAAGTGGCAACTTTACAGCACCAGAGGGCCCCAAATTGGAATTTATGTGCCAAATATCTTAAAGAGGAACACATGCCCAAAAAACCTGCCATTGGGAAAAATTAGTCTGATTATCTTAAATACTACACTTGGTTGACTCCCATTATATTGGCCATCTCCCTGCCTTCTGATCCTGAGCTCCAGCTCTCTGCTGTGATTTTTCAGTGTCTTCCCAACTCAGATGGTAGCAACCTATGACTTTCCAAGACTTTCCTTGGATGATCCTAAGTCCCTGTTTTTGGATCACAG
Source organism: Spilogale gracilis (assembly GCA_004023965.1). Lineage (NCBI taxonomy): Eukaryota > Metazoa > Chordata > Mammalia > Carnivora > Mephitidae > Spilogale > Spilogale gracilis. The sequence continues at coordinate 1,749 of PITA01011439.1, read as the reverse complement.
ACAAGCATAAGGTCCACTTGCTGTTTCTGGTACTGTTCTAAACTTCATCCTTGACTAGATCTGCATTGTGCTGAGGCCAATAATAATCTGAAGGAGCTTAGTAATCCTTTTTTATACCACAGTTGCAAAATTCTTCTTCCAGCCAGAAAAACTGGTTTTGTAGATGAAGATAGCAATGAAATTACTATCTAATAGGTGAAAGTGACTCCCTTAAGGACCTACTGCAGTGGCTCCCAGGCCTTGTCTCCTTGAAATAGAAATCCTGTCAACCATGTGGAAGCTCTGCCCTCACCTCAAGCCCAGTCTGTCCACAATTCACCTTCTCATCTCTCTTACCTTTCTGATCCCCACCCTGTGGTTCCCATTTTCATTAATGGTGACTTCAATCTCCTAATTAAGTAAGCTTGAAGCTGAGGACTCATTTGAGACACCTCAGTCTCTTTCTGTTTTCATCTGGTCTGTTTTCTAGTTCCAACAATTTCATATATTTATGATGTTTCTTGTACATGATAGATTCTCACCCTTCAGTGTTTCTCTTACTCATTTTTTTTCTCTACATTCCCATCATCACTCCCTTCTTTCAAGGCCTGACATCCTGCCTCTAGTATCACCAATCCATCCCACATGGTCTTTCCAGGACAGCCTGCTAGTGTGACTTCTCTCCTCAAAAGTTTTGACAGCTGTCCACTGTCTACAAAATGAAGTCCAAAAGAATCCTCCAGCACCAGATGCTCTTTCCTCAGTGACTCTGGTTTATATGTTGTGATCTTAGCCATCATGACTCACCCCACGGCTGCCATGTCCAGCCAAATGAGTTTGTCTCTTCTCTTGGAATTCTGGCAGGCCTACCTATGTCTCTTTTAACCTATGAGTCTGAACTTTAAGGTCCAGCACACATGCCAACTCCTTCATGTAATTTTCTCAAAGTTCCTAGCCAGATGTAATAACCATGAGCTTATGCTTAGAACAGTGCCTGACACACAGAAGGTAAGAATGAAGTCTTTATTTGATGAATGAATGACTCTTTCTCTTCTACGCTTTTGTAACATTTTGTACTTGCCCAACAACACTTTTATCATCCTGGCTGGATGCACTGATTAGTTTATTCTTTCAACAAGAAATGACTGAGCACCCATGATGTGCAAGGTTCCATGTCAGAGAGTTAACTGAATAATGTTCCATCTCTCAAAGCAATGTGAATGTGTCCACTGTATACATGGCTATCTCAAATCAGTGTGAATGTGTCCACTGTATACATGGCTATCTCTCTCAAAGCAAGGTGAATGTGTCCACTGTATACACAGCTTTCTCTCCCACAGCAGTGTGAATGTGTCCAATGTACACACATCCATTTCTTCCACAGCAGTGGTAGTGTGTCTGCTGGTACACATGGCTGTCTCTCCCACAATAGTGTGAATATGTCCAGTGCATAGCTGGCTATCTTTCCCACTGCAGTACAGTCATGTCAAAGTATATATGACTGTCTTTCTCATAGCATTGTGAACATGTCCACTGCCTACATGGTCCTCTCCTTTCCAGGTGCTGTGAATCTCTCCACTGTATACATGGCCATTTATCCCCTAGCGAGGTTGCCAAAGGAACAGATCATTTTATGCCTCTTAGCTTCCCTAAAGGAACCTAGCACAGGGCCTTGAATGACTTGAATGACTTCTGAATTAATGAAATAAATGTAGCTCAAACAACAGTCAGGATACTGGCAATCTGTTTATGTCTTAAATAGCTAAAAGG
>PITA01011438.1:51130-66787 GCA_004023965.1 Spilogale gracilis | reverse complement strand
TGTTCTGTAGTTCCTCGAGTACAGATCCTTGACTTCTTTGGTTAGGTTTATTCCTAAGTATCTTATAGTTTTTGGTGCTATAGTAAATGGAATTGATTCTCTGATTTCCCTTTCTATTTTTTCGTTGTTAGTGTATAAGAATGCAACTGATTTCTGCGCATTGATTTTGTATCCTGCCACATTACCAAATTGTTGTATGTGATCTAGTAGTTTGGGGGTAGAGTCTTTTGGGTTTTCCACATAGAGTATCATGTTGTCTGCAAAGAGCGAGAGTTTGACTTCCTCTTTGCCAAGCTGGATACCTTTTATTTCTTTCTGTTGTCTGATTGCTGTTGCTAGGACTTCTAACACTATGTTGAATAGTAGTGGTGAGAGTGGGCATCCTTGCCTTGTTCCTGATCTCAGAGGAAAGGTTGTCAGTTTTTCCCCATTGAGGATGATATTCACTGTGGGTTTTTTATAGATAGATTTTATGAGGTTGAGAAATGTTCCCTTTATCCCTATACTTTGAAGAGTTTTGATCAGGAGCGGGTGTTATATTTTGTCAAATGCCTTTTCTGCATCAATTGAGAGTACCATGTGGTTTTTCTCTCTTCTCTTATTGATTTTTTCTATCACATTGATTGATTCGCGAGTGTTGAACCAACCCCTGCATCCCTGGGATAAAACCCACCTGGTCATGGTGAATAATTTATTTAATGTATTGTTGGATCCTGTTAGCAAGGATCTTGTTGAGAATCTTGGCATCCGTATTCATCAGCGATATTGGTCTGAAGTTCTCCTTTTTGATGGGGTCTTTGTCTGGTTTGGGGATTAGAGTGATGCTTGCTTCATAGAAAGAGTCTGGAAGTTTTCCTTCCGTTTCTATTTTTTGAAAGAGCTTCAGGAGAATAGGTGTTATTTCTTCTTTGAATGTTTGGTAGAATTCCCCAGGGAATCCATCTGGGCCTGGACTCTTGTTTTGGGGAGGTTTTTGATCACTGCATTTTGACCCATGGAAGCCAAGCCAGGGTATCCTCCATTTCATTCCCCCATTCTGCCTCCAGAGCTTGGCTTTGCCACTGGTCACACCCTGGACGAGCTGCCCCCTATGGGTTGGGGTCTTTTCCATTGGGCAACTGCTAGGTACTGGGTGGTGGAATCTTAGTCTAGAATCTCAGTGAGTAGCCGTGCCTCCAGCCAGCTTCCTTATGTAGGAAGACCAGAGTCTCTGGGAGTAGGAAGGGACATGCCTGGATCTGACTAGCCCTGGGGACAGAGGTGCAAAGTGAGGGAACACCCTCCCACCTCCACAAACACAGTCATGCCTCCTCTGAAAAATGTCACCGGCCACTGACCCAGATAGCCTTGGAACACACCAGGCAAATGGGGCACAGGGTAGAAGCTTTCTCTCATCTTTCTGGTCATATCAGTAACTACATAACACCCTCAGTCTGGCCTCCTGGCCCGCAAAATTTTCCATTTTGTTTCTAGAGAAAAAGATTGCCAAATGCTGCCCTAAAGTAGAGCATTCCCTTTAAAAAATGAGCTTCAAAACTGTTTCTGAAAATGATCCCAAAGACTCATTGTGTTTCAATAATCTACCTGGCACAACTGTTATAAAACAAGTATGAAAGTGATTCCACCCAGCGCTTCTGATTTCTCTTTCATTTTCAACATGCCCCAGGAGACAGGTCCAGGCCTGCAGAGTCTGCTTTTTTGTTTTTCTAAGTCTTGGTTGAGACACAGGGTACAAATGAGGAGGTGAGGAGACAATGAAGGCTTTGTGGTTATTAGAATTTGCCAAAAGCAGCTCTTTTTTTTCTGGATTTGTAAGGACTGAGAGAGTAGTTGCTCCTGAAAGTAAATAATTGTACCAACCTGGTGAAGGTACTCTCAATTTCCACCTGGCTGATTCCTTCACCATCAGGGCATAGATTCAACTTGTTCCCTGGTTAGAACCCATAATCAGATTCTTCCTGCTTCTTTCCTTTCTGAAGGAGGAAATGGGTTTGCAAGGCTTCAAGGAGACTGGACCTAGCTGAGCTCATAAATTTCCTTCAATAAGGGTGGGTCGGACAGTATGGCGTGGTGGTTCCAAGAGTAGATTCTGCTACTGCCATTTAATTGTTTTGTGACTCTGTGCAATTTACTTAACCTCTTGGTGCTTTGGTTTCCTTGTCTAGCAGTTGGGTACAATGATAGCTCCAATTTTACAGTCCTCAAAAAATGGTAGCCCTCCCACTATGGTGTGCTTGGACCATGAACCTCTCAGATGAATAAGGCACATATATAATTCAACAGGATAGAGAAAATGTTTACAAAAATGACTACAATAAGGTAGGAATTGAGACATAAGGAAGTATAGATTATATGTCCTAATCATTAAGAGCAAGAGGAAAATGTAGCATTTTTGCCTGTCCTAGATCCCATGGTTGACATATGGAGCTATACCATCTGGATAAGAACTGTGCAGGCAAAGTTAGTGGTAAAAAGGCATTTCATACAGAACAAACAATAAAGGCAAAGGCCATAGAACATAAAATATGAGTCCCAAAGAGTATCCCATTTTTTTAGAAGAGAAATCCAGAGCTCTGAAAAGGGAAAGGATATGTCATATCATGCATTGGTGGAGAATTAGCAGGATGGAAGATTACTGATGAGTCATATATATTGATAAATATTTAACACAAGCTGTTGTAAGACATTATATAGTTAATGTATGATTATGTACTTAGCTAAACTCAAATATAGAAACCTCAGAGGGGAAAATGTATATTTAAGAGAGACATGCTTCACTAGCCTAGCGATAGGGCAGATGGCTATCCAAGTACATCTAATTGATCCAGATCAGAGGGCGTTTGTTGATCCTTCTGTGTTCATGCACAAGTTCAACCATGATAGCCAAATCAGTGACAGTCAATTATAAAAGAAAACAATTTGAGTCAGGATAGCTGAGCTTGGTTCCTACTTAGGACCACTTCTAACATATATAAACTTGGAATCGTTTCCTAACTTTCTTGAGTTTCAACTTCCTTGTCTTCCCAAACAAATGATCCTTGTTCTGCCTAATTCACAGAGCTGCAAGGATTAAAGGAACAGAAAGGCCAAAGTTTGTCTTTTCTCTATGAAAGTCTGCTCCAGAGTGAAATACCACAGTTCCTGGGATCTACTCCTCTATACACATGTACATCTCTACTCTGTTGCCGGTTTCTTTGAAAGATGGACTGCAGAAAGGGGCAGGAAGCCACAGCCTATGATCAGCAGAGTCATTGGGCAGAGTGAAAGAAAAATACAATGGTTTAATAGTTCCCAATTTAGTTACACATTGGCATCATTGAGGAGAAATTTTCAAAGCCCCGCTTGAATGCTGATTAAGAAAGTCTTGAGTGGCTCATAAGAATCTGTGTTTTTAATTCATCCCAGTGTGTCTGATAGGTAGCCGGCTAGTCTATTTGCACACTCTTTGTTGTGTCCAGTGAATAAAAGGTGGTCTTTCCACACAGAACTGTTTGTTATAAACTATTCCTACTAAAAATATTATTCTGCATGGATCAAGGAAAGACCCCAATAGGATTTTTGAGATAGATCAAAACATGATTTCTATAATTATTTGTTTTACTTTCTCTCTTTATTTTAAGCTAAGAAAATAGCATACATCCCTTGTGTATGTTGTCAGTGACTTGTTTCTACAGTTTCTTCTTTAACAAGCAGCTATTCTTAGATCTAGAACCTTCATTCATCAATCAACCGATTACTCAATAAAATCACTGCTTATGACAATTAGCTAAAGTTGTTTGTGTGATCTGTCATGCCATCTTTGGACAGCGGTTTTAGAAGACTGTAATCAATGTTGTATGAGGACATCCTGAGAAGAAGGCGGAGTAGTGCCAGAGGCAGGATCCATGCTACCTCTGATATAGAAATGTCACTCTCACTCAAATGATATTGACCACTTGCTTTATGTGTCTCTGGGGGAAAATGTTTGTCGGGGGGTAAAGTGCTTATATACTAGTGTTCTTGCATGGCACTGGAGACCACTGGAGGGGCTACATGGCAGCCTTCTCAAAATGAGCGACCCAGGGCCCATCCACCCAATCCCTTTGGTATGCATGTTTCAGCGTCTGCATGACAGGACAAGCCCAAGAAGATGCCTTCAACCTACATTTCCTTACAATCATTTTAGAGTTTGACAGTGTTGCCTTTTTGTGTCCTTCTTGGGCTCAGCCTTTCACAATGGACGCAACAGCCTAATACAGAGCCAGTGCCTGAGTTCCAAGTCAAAGCTAAATTCAATAAACATGTTTAAATATCTGTCATAGACTTTGAATTAGGCTGTGTCTTGGGTTTTCAAAATTAAAGAAAATGAAGTTGTCACCTTCAGGTAATAGCATGAGTACCTAATTTAGGACTCAGGTACACAATTTGGGACAACTTGATTGCAACCCTTTTTTCTACCACAGTCTGACTTTCTTATATAAATCACCTTCTCTTCAAAGCCTCAGTTTCCTTATCAATGAACTAGGCATAATGATACATCCTACCTTGCTTAACTGCTGTGAGGTAGAATGATGATGGCATATTATATTATATTATATTATATTATATTATATTATATTATATTATATTTAATCTTCTACACCCATATAGCAATTTTCATACTATAAGTACCCAATAAATATTAGCTACTCTTATTCCCACTCAATGACAGGCAGTATTTTAATTTTACAGAGGTATTTACTAAGAATAATGATATTTCAAAGAAAGATATATAGAATTCTCACCTCTCAGAAAGAGAGTGCATTTAAGATTAAAAAAAAAAAAAAAAGGCAATATGTACAATGTCCCAGGAGAGTTAGCACAATTAACTCCTACCAGGTAAAATAGCTTCCAATTTCCAACAGCTTTCACACCTGTCTTTCACAATGGCAAAATGATTGGGAAAGTTGAATCATTTGTCTGGGGATACAGCTACTCAGTGGAAAAGCCAGAAATTTGGCTAGACCTATTACAACCTCTGAATTACATGTGCCAAGTGCTTTTTGTTTAGAGGTTGTGGAGTTGGTGGGGAGGGGAGCAGAGCCAGGAGGATCTGAGTTCTCCAAGCAAATACAAATACAGTAATTTCTTTCCTGAGCCATGGTTTTTGGTTCCTTCATTTCCCACTCTGTCTACCAGATACAAGTACCTGAGATAGCATAAGGAAAAGGTAGGTGTACTGCCTTGATTCCTGGGTGGGCCATCCTGCCTGATCCCCCAGTTTCCCTACCCAGGGAGGGCAGAGAGCAGACTAAAGTTGCCTCCCTGTCTATTGTAAAGCCCACACTCAGGCCTGAACCACCAGCTCTGCTCTTCAACCCTGAGTCCTGCCTCAGTCTCTTGTTCTTCCTTTGACTGAAAAACATCCCAGCTGAGAGCTCCTACTTTCCCACCTACTGTATGGGTCATCTGTGATGACTCAAAAGCCTTTCAAGATCCACTGTGCAGCTCCAACACCCCCATGGCCCCTAAACTGAGAAACCCACGGAGCAGGGCTAAGAGCATCTTTGATACTCAGAACGAACATGCGGGTGGGTTTACCAAAATAAAAGCAAGACTAAACAAAGAAATAGCCTTGTCGTTTAATAAGTATGTTAGTAAGTATGTTCCTTTATTTACTCTGCTTTAAAATGTATCATCCTCCCCCCAGATGATCCTATATTACTTTCCTATGGCTGCTGAGGCAAATTACCACAAACTTAGTGGTTTATCACAACACAAACATATTCTTCCATGGTAAGGAAGTCAGAAGACCAAAATCAAAGTGTCAGCAGGGTGCATCCCTTCTGGAGTCTGGGAAGGAGAATCTACATATTCCCTTGCTTCCCAGGCTTCTGGAGGTCACGTACATTCCTTGCCTTCGGTCCCCTCCTCTTCAAAGAGCAGCACTCCAACGTCTGATTCTAGGACGGCATCTTTCTTTCTGATTTTGCTCCTCTTGCTTCCCTCTTATAAAGACTTTACAATTACAATGTCCCGCTCTGATATATTCCGGGTAACTGCCCCATCTCAAGATCCTCAACCATATTTGCAAAATCTCTTTTGCCGCGAAAGGCAACATACTCACAGGCTGGGGGAATAACATCCAGTGATGTGGGGGGTCTGTTACCCTGCCTACCAGAGTGCCCTAGATCATCCACATTCTGTGAGGTTATAAAAATAGGAGGGGTGATGGTGACTGATTTTTTTCATGCCTACAACAAGAATGAATAAAAGACAAAGCATTATTAACTCACCTGAGTCTAAAACTATCTCTTTTCTGATCCCTGGTTTTATAATCACCTCCCTCTCCCTCTGACATGTAGAAATGTGGCAGGGAAAACAGTAATTTTTAGCCTCCTTTTTGCTCCAGAGTGAAGTATAGTGTCCTTTCCTCATAGTATATTCTTATGTATAGCTTTAAACCTATTTGACATTTCTGGTTGTCTTGTCCCATCACTCATCTCACGGACCCAGAGTATCTGCAACAGGAGGAAAAGGGACTCGTTTAAAATTAGGGGCTGTACTCAGAGGTCTCTAGATGACATTCAAGCTCTCAGATCCTGATTCTCTTCTCAACTCTCTTTATTGTGCTCACTTCCCCTGTTGGTGTCAGGTGATAGTTAGATACTGAGTCTTCTACACAGACTTATTGCAACTTTTATTTCTGCTAGAGTGTAGATGGGACAAAATGTTTCTCTTGAACACAGACCTGAAGGGTTCTCCCATTCGTTCACAATTGTTCAGAGAAATCACCTAACTCTGACAGTCTGAAAACTGAATTCTGGTTGTCATTAACTCTCTAGAAATTCAGTTTTATTTTCATTAAGTACAGAAATCGATATCATATGAAGAGGCTTAAATTTTAGCTGGAATAACTCAAATCACTTGACTAAGGGAATCCTGAAGTCATTGGAAGACAGCAACATTTTTTAAAAGGGTACGTCTTACAGGCTGAATTGTGCCCTCCCCCCACCCAAAGGTATGTTGAAGTCCTAACCTTGGTGCCTCGAAATTGACCTCATTTAGAAATAGGGTTGCTGCTAAGGCCATTAGTTAACATGAGGTCATTTTTTTGGGTCCTAACACAGCATGACTGGTGCCCTTATAGGGTGAATTTGGACACAGGAGTAGACAGACACAGAGTGAAGATCATGTGAAGCCATATAGCAAGATGAAAAGCCTGTGAGAGCAGACATGAGGACTGGAGCACAGCATCTACAAGGAATACCAGCCAACACCAGAAGCTAGAAGAGACAAGGAAAGAGTCTCCCCTAAAGCCATTGGAGAGAAACCAATGCCCTGATTTCAGACTTCCAGCCACAGAAGTGTGAGACAATACATTTCTATTGTTTTAGACCACCCACTTTTGGTTCTTTGTAGGATAGCCCCAGGAAGATAATGCCGAGCTTACTGCACTGATAATTTTTGAAAGGAACTGAATAAATGCTCCTTCTGTGCACTGAAACTAATGACGATGACAATAGTAGTCATGTAGCTGTAGTGACAATACCAATAAACACCATTTATATAATTTATAAAATTCCCCTTTGTGCCAGGAACTACCTAGATACTTTAATACATTTTTTTATTATTAGTATTACAAAGAAACGGAGTCTCCTACTTAGGAGGTCTTGCAAAATTACAGTTTTTAAGTGCCAGGGGCAGGATTTCAGCCCAAAGTCTTCTCTTTTGACCAGCTCACTCAATTTCTCTCCCTCCAAAAATCAATTGTTTGTGAACAGACTTATTTCAAAGGCATTTTAGGATATATCTATCCTGGTTTCACTGCAGATTTTCCCTGTAAACCCAGTAAAAACTAAATTAGAGGAAAGAAGTTGACTTTGTAAGAACACCTACTATTTCAAAACCCATGTGAATCTGCATTATTGTATGTAGGCATTTGATCCTCACAACTAATAATCTCATGAAGCAGGTATTTCAATTTTCACCGTTCATGAGAAAACTCAGGCTCAGAGGGACCCACAGGGTTATTTTCTTAATTACAAAGTATATAGGATGTGGTTTCTGCACCATTATTAAGCAGGGCTCTATTTCACTGGGAAGGACATGAAGCCTTAAGCTAGAAAATCCGTGTTATAGAATGGCCTGGGATTGCCTACACAATAAATCTACTGGCTCTCTATTTCCCAAACAATAAAACTTGGACTATATCAATTTTCCTGCCTACCTTACAGAACCATTAGGAGAATTCAATGCAGTAGTATTTGGAAACCTGTTGTATATTCTGTACCATATCACTTTAGGGCAATTTTATTTAGAACAAAAAAGAGAAGGAAAAAGGGGAAAGGAACATTTGATAGCACTTATTACGTTCCAGAGAACACTGCCGATACAATCTCACTGAATTTTCACAACAAGTTCATCTCAGTTTTTATCTCTATGAAAACAGAACCTTGGATGAAGCCAGTGCTTGGACCAAATCACAGTGTTTAAAACAGAGGACTTTGGAGATATGATGGGGAAAGGCAGTCACAGTCCCTTGTCCTTAAAGAGCATACAGTCTCACTGAATAGAGAGATAATAATCACAAAATCAAATATAAAATTATGATAGCAAGAAAGGCCCCCAAAAGGAAAATATACAATCTTTCTCCTCTGGGAAACTGTACCGACCTTCATACCACAGTTGTTCATGGCAGAACTGAGAACACACCCCACACTCAAAAATTTCCTTTTAATTCATACCTCTTAAATAAGGAGAATGCTTTCTTTGCCTTTTTGACCAAAATTGCCTTGACATTCCAAACGCTTGGTCTAATATGTGCATGCCCATTTGGGTTTCTCTTTTGTTGTTTTAGACTAGCTCATGGTTTCATGATAGTGTTGAGAAGAAAAAATATATATATACTTATCTGCCTCTGGAATAAAAGGGTTTTGTGATCATCCTTTTCCTTCTTGGCCATCTTGTGACTGTGTTTACCCCTCTGGGTCTACCGTGTGATGACCAGTCCTTCCCTGTGGAGAACTGAATCCTTCCACTGGCACCTTATCACCTGTCTCAAAGAGAAGGCATCTGAGGCATTTTGATAAAGCTCTTTGATGACCCAGGGCCTCAAGGCAGTCAGGGGTAAAAACTTTGATGTGATAAGAGCAACCTGAGACCAATTTATAGCAACTTTCTGAGCCTTAAATGGCCAGAAGGAAGAGCCTCTATAATTGGAAAAAGGAAATGGGGAACTTATTAATAATGACAAAAATGAGATGATAACCATAAGAAAAAAACGTGGTAACATCAACAACCACACAACAAGAGTAGCTACCATTTGTTTAAAGCCTGCTCTTAGGACAAGGTGTTTCATGCATCATCTCTGGTCCTTAAACCAATTTTATAGAATAGCATATTCAGTTCAGAGATGAGAAAAATGAAGATTATGGTCACAGATGAAGCAAATGACAATACAAGAGTTCATGAAGCCTGCCTAGTCACTTCTCCCTCAAAATGAAAAGAAACAATACATTGAGTATTTTTAAAATATGTGGATGGCAGATGTGCCCAGGCACTGACATTCAGAGCAAGAAAATAAAGTTGAAGAGGCTGATTAAAGTATTTAAGAAATTAATCCTACCCATTTACTAAATGGTCCAGTAGATAGCATGACATTCTTTTCTTTTTAAAGATTTTATTTATTTATTTAGAGAGAGAGAGCACATGCAAGAGCAGGGGGAGGGGCAGAAGAAGAGGGAGAGAGACAATCTCAAGAAGACTCTGCACTGAGCACTGAGCCCAATATGGGGCTTGATCTCACGACCCAGAGATCATGACCTGAGCTGAAATCAAGAGTTGGATGCTTAACCAATGGATCCATCAAGGTTCCCCCATGACATTATTTTTTTCTAATAAATCATTTTCCCTCCTTTAGGGAGGGAAGAACCTTGAGAACCTTGAAAGTATGACTGAACTCGATATAAAGGCTGAGATTAGAATATAGGAAGAAACATATGGATTTTCCTTCCAATTTCCCAACATGTTTTCCTCTTAGTCCACAGTATTCTACCATTAAGTCTATTTTCAACCAAGTTTTCTATGTTTATATTCTCCCTGGAGAACAGGTCGGCTCTGGGCTTTGTGAGGTGAACATTCTGGTATATGTTTCTGATTCTTATATAGCCTCCTGTGCCCAGAAATGGGAAAATCAATGCACTAATAGTTATGTGTCTAAGAGGGAATTAAGGAAAAAAGGCAAAGAGACAGTTTTATACAACATCTTTCCCATAAAATGTCAGGAGAATTTAAATACAGTATATTTCTTACCATCAAATGAAGACTTATTTATGCCTGACCCAATGCACAACATACAGTGCTTGAATGATAAATGGATGGATTATGACACAAAAATCCTGTCCCAAATGAAAGGACACTTAGATAGTGGAAAAACCCATAAATTATGAATCAAAGTACCTAGGTCTAGTCTCATGTCATCCTGACATTCGAATGGCCCCAGGGAAGTCATTTGAGGTTCCTGAGTCTCATGTTATTCATCTGTAGATTAAAGTCATATTTCCCTTGGCTACTTCATATGCTTTATCTTCAAGTTGCCAAATAAAGTAAACAAAATAATTTGTAAATTGCAATGGTGTGGCTACTACCCCCTTATTCATAAGAGTATAAGATTTTAAGTGATCTTCTTCCTCCTATTAGACTCTCTTTTGGAACTTACAAAGGGAGTTTTATGGCTCTAATCCCTTGGCATATAAAGCCATTAATTTAGTCTTTCTAGTCTTGGGGGAAATACAACCTTTCCAGAATGATTGGGTGATTCTAAAATCCAATGCTTGCATACCATGCCTTAAATAAAGGCAGAATGAGGTGGAAGAGGACAGGGATAAGAGCCATCTCTGTGCTCCACTAGAGTGGTAGTTTCTTTTCATTCTTTCTTTTGCTTAGCCATCATATCATGCTTTGGGATGTGTGCCAGACAGAAGGTAACTTCCAATCTGGCTGGAAAGAGCTCTCTTCCCCATTCAATTCACCTTTCTTCTTCCCTTTCCAAGATACATACTGAACATCTAACATTGGCATGCCATGGCTCACTGTAGAGCTCTATAATCTATGCCCAATTAAAGCTTAGTTTTATTTTACATATTCCATTTAACTGACTTTATGCTTTTGTGAATTATTGATTCATAACTTTTTTTCCCTAATTCCCTTTTGGCCAAGTGTTAGAAAGACGTTGTTGAAGGGCCATGTCTTGGCAAGCTTTCCAAAGTGTCTTGGCAATCTGGAGAGATGACCATGCTTACAAAACTATCTCCTGTGAGTCTAACACTCTGGTAAACTCACAAAAGTTCCAGTTAGGTCACTGAGTGGAGCAAAACTCTTTCCTCTCATGAAGTCTACCAGCTTATGCAAGACTCTTAGCTTCTATGACTGTGTTGCCTCACACTTCCTTCCTTACTATCAACATTCAGTTAACAAATATGGAAAGAAGCATACAGAGATATTTAAGCTTTTATTTTAATGTTGTAGGATCAGGCTCTTCCATCATAAAACAATTTTTCATATCACTGCTGATAATTTTTATTAGAGAGAGTGGCAATCTGATTGAGAAATAGTTAAAAATAACTACAGCACCAAATATCTTATTCATCTTTTTTTTATAAATGAAGTCAAAAGTTAAGGCAGATAAGTAAGTGGAAATAACACTGGTCTGAAGCAAAAGGTCTCAGTCATCTTCTTGACTTTGCTAATTATTATTTCTTCAATATAAAACATTTATAACTGTTTTACCTTCTTCATTGGCTGATGATGCTGAAATTAAGTATTATATAAGAAGGTGCTTTGTAATCCTTAAAATATTACACAAACATAAGAAATAAATATTAGTGAAGAACTTAGAATACTATAGAGTTTGTTTGTTCCCCTTCCCCAGCCAGGAAAATTTTTCTGGACCTCAAATTTCACATCCATAAAAAGATGCTTGTAGAAAGTGAAACTAAGGTCCCTTCTAGTTCTAATATTAGATCATTCTAAGTGGGTTGGACATTTCATCCAAGATATTTTAAGGGAATAAAGCACTCTTCTAATCAAAGAACTTTTCAAAAGAGAACACTTTGAACCTTCCTTATGAGTCATTTCACAGCTGGGGGACACCTTCTAATTTTATTTTCAACCATCGCCAATCAATCACTGAAGGAAGGGAAAGAACCTGAGTTAGAGCTTTTAAAAAGCCTTAACAATTGAGCCTAGCAGAAAAAATCTCTATGGTTTAAGAAAATCACTGATTTCCATAAAATTCGGATGTTCAAACTGTCCACTACATTGAGAGCATTTAAGAGGCAAATGTAGCTAAATAATTTGCCAGAAAAGTATATAAAAGCTATATGATAATTGATTTCTTTAAGAGATAATAATCAGCACCAGCTGCAACAGAAATGGTCTCATCCTTGTCTTAAGGCTGCTTTAAAGAAGCCATAAGTCTCCTTTGAACACATTTTAACAACAAACCCCCTAACTTTATAGATAAGGAAAGAGAACTAGAAAGGTAAAATAACTTACCCAAGGTCATACAGCAATTTGGCAAAAGAAACAAAGTTAGATATAGGTTATAACTCCAATTCTAGTTTTATTTTCCTGTATGACAGTGCTAATAGAAAACTGCATTTTAGGAAGATTCCTATTCTCCATGCATCAGGAATAGAAGTGGCAAAAGCTCAGCATCTTAGTATATAAGTATATAAGTATATAAGCAGTAAGCAGTATGTATAAGCATATGAACAGTGTTTTAGAATAGTGTGATTTCCATTAAAAATATTTTGATGATATCTTCTCTCATTATATTATAGTAGGGTATAGTGATAATTAGTTGATTGACAGATCACTGTGTTTACAGCAGAAGTAATGAGAGCTGTTGTGGGACACCTGGGTGGCTCAGTTGGTTAAACATCTGCCTTTCGCTCAGGTCATGATCCCAGGAGCCTGGGATCAAATCCCTCATCAGGCTCCCTGCTCAGCAGGGAGTCTGCATCTCTCCCTCCCTCTGCCTGCTGTTCCCACTGCTTGTGCTCTCTCTGACAAATAAATGAGTAAATTAAAAAAAAAAAAAATAAATAGAGAGCTTGTTGTCTTTTGGGCACTCACAACCAGCAGAGGAGGTACCACCAAGCAGCTGTGAGATTTAATATAGGTTAGAAACCCTCCCGTCTCCAGTTTTCCTACCAGGCCACCTAGGCTTGATGTCAATCATTCAAATATTAACAGAGGCCCCAGAACTTCCAATTGGTTTGCTGATTTGTGAGCTCCTACTCAGTTCTTCAAATCCTAGAATTATATTAACACAAGTTATCCCTGAACTCAAAGGTCCCTGAGAGACCCATTTTAGGGTACTGCCCAATCTCCAAGTTTCTTCAGTAGTGTTAGTGATAACTTCCATTCATGGCAAGATAGAGAAATGATTATGCCCACAACAACTATCTCCCATGAGTCTAAGAATCTGGTGAATTCAGTTAGGTTTCAGTTAGGTCATCAAGTGGTTTCAGTTTCAGTCAGCTCCCCAAGTGGGGCCAAAAACTAACGATGGCTTTAGTCATGCACTCCCACAGGCTTCCTTCCAGAATATCATATCTGAGGAATGAGGAGATCACACTCTCCCATGGAACACCAACCTTGTTACAGCCAAAGAACCGTTTGTTATTTGTGGGCTGCATTAGTTTATTAGGTTTTTTTTTAATATTTTTATTTATTTGACAGAGAGAAACACAGCTAGAGAGGGAACACAAGTAGGGGGAGTGAGAGAGGGAGAAGCAGGCTTCCCGCTGAGCAGGGCACCCGATGTGGGGCTCGATCCCCGGTCTCCGGGATCATGACCTGAGCCAAAGGCAGTCGCTTAACCAACTGAGCCACCCAGGCGCCACCTATTAGTTTTTTTGAACACCATTTTTAGTGAGCAAATGTCTGCCAAATAAACTACATTTATTCTATAATGATAACCTCTTTTTATATCTGTTCATCAGTGGGCAACAAAACATGTAACTGTCTATAATCACTTCCTATCAGCATGAGCTTTCCAGTCGTAATCATTTCAGCCAAACTGACCTTCCCGTAAATCTGTATAATCTTGTTGAGAAGTAATGCATAACACCTATTTTAGTTGTAGACGTATTGAAAAGTTCTGTTGTGCCTCTGACATTACCATTAACGAGCCAGGAAAATTCTTGCTCAAAATTATCCCTGTGTCCCTCTGGAACTGAGAAATTTAACTACCTCCTGATACTCAACATTTGATGGAAAGACCTAAGTAGATAATTGGACTATCCTCAGAATAGAAGGGAAAATAAATATTAAGAAAAAACTGAGATATTCAGGTTTTATTCATTTTTAATTGGACTACACACCTCCAGGTGAAACACATTTTCTTGGTTACATTTTGTGGGGGTGTTAATGCATTCTTAACTCATGATGAGTCAAAAGTATATTTCAGAGAAATGTTGAAATTCTCCCCAGTAAAACTTGAAAACTTAGAGAACCCTGTGGTTTGAACAGTCTTCTTTTAGAACTCCTGCCTCTAACCATATGGGTTGCTGAGTAATATATATTTTTAGGAAGATAGCACATACCATATACCACTGCAATTCTGGTAAAAAAGAAGTAACTAGCTCTTCACAGTCATAGATAAACAGTGATTAAAAACCTTGTGCTCTGGGCTCTGAAAGAGTGGTTCTGTGACCCCAACAAGACCTGATTTTTTGGGGGGAGTTAGCTTCTGCAACCATCAAATGAAGAGATTGAACTAGAGTCACTTGAACACCTTAGGCAATCTCTGAAGTCCTTCCTAGACATAAAGATCCAAGCATCATGTGCCTATAGGACATGTCATCTAGATGTGAATCTTCTGACATCACAACGTTTACTTTCTGAGCAGAGATTTGACAGACATTACCAGTTGCACACTATTCACTTCATGTGACTTGATTTCATGTCTAACTAAAGCATTCCTTCACTCGATCATTCAATAGAACTTTATTAAAGAGCTACTTTGTGCTAGGCAAAGAGCCAGGAACTACATAAAGAGGAAGTATAAAGACAGAGGCTCTATCTTCAAGGCACTTAGGACTAGTGGTTGCAACTCAAGTAATTGGATAATTTCAATTGAATGTGGTTGAAGTGTTGTGGTTGAGAGGCACTAGTGCTATGGACACATATCCGAGACACACTTATAGCAGGAAGGAACGCACAGGGTGGGGGAAAAGTGACTCTCAGAGAGTAAACACAAGTTAGTTGGATGAAGAAGGGATATGCTTTCATGGGCATGGCCAAAAGAGATGCTTAAGAACATGGTAAGAGGTTTATCAAAGCTGAAGGGGTAATGTGTGTGGTGAGCAGGTTCAGATGGATTGGCTAAGTATAGAACAAAAGAATCAGGCAAGGCCTTCTCATAAAAGAGAGGCTTTATAACTCTTGGAATGTTTGGCAATGTATTTGGATTTGATCTTAAATGTAATGACAGGTCATTGGAGAATGTACCTAGTTGGGGTAATATGGTCAGATTTGCATTTTAGAATGATCAGTTGGGCTACAGAAGAAAGATGAAAGATGGGAGAGCAGAGGGCAAGGAAAGCAGCTAAAAACCAGGAGGCTTTTACCAAAATTCAAGAGGAGGACTGATCTTAAAAAAAAAAAAAAAAAAAAAAAAAAAAAAAA
>PITA01011438.1:0-51030 GCA_004023965.1 Spilogale gracilis | reverse complement strand
ATCCACAGCTGCACTTTGTATCTTTCCCTACAGACCCTCTACTGAGGTTTTAATGATTGGAAAAAAGCAGCATGACAAAAATCCTTTACCAAACAAAAATATCCCCAAACCCCATTAGACAGTGTGTAATGAAATGTTACAAATGGAGGATTACAAAGGAAAAATATAAATGACCATAAATCCAGGGGGAATCAACTCTTCTTTCCAGATGCTATTCAAGTTTAATAAAGAAACTTAATAAGCTCGTGCTTTCCTGCCGGCTTTCGATATGGCCACTGCTGATCAATAGCATTTATTTCTAGAAAGAGGGGCTAGGGAGGGCTGTCAGAGCCGCATGTTGATGCTAAGGCGTGTGAGTAATGACACAGTATGGATGGTAATGAAGATTTGATAGAGGAAACAGCCCAGCAAGCCTGTCTTTGTCTCTGAATATCAAACTGTGTGCCTCTCCTCCAGATCCTATTAACACCTCTTACTCTACAACTGGGTTGTGGGCTTCATGTCATCCCAAAGAAAAACAAAAAAGAAAATGCTGTTTATTTTTCCCATGTTTATGAACCTAAATAAAACTCAAGGCTTTGAAGTTGGAAATGAAATTTTCGTCAGAGGCTGATTACACGTAACAGAAGGATAAATTTACAGATAATCAGAGCTCTCCCGTGGTGGTGCGGGCTATCATAGAGGGAGGGTGGGGCAATGATTTTCTTAACTATAAAAATATATAAGAGGAAAACAGATGAACATCACTTAGGAACACTGGATAGATTCCTGCACTGGGGCAGATTTTAGCTAAGTTAATTTTGAAAGCTCCTTCTAAATCCAAAATTCTCCTTTCTTCTTTCTGCTCTTTCCCTTTTCAACTTCTTTTTCTCCCTCCTCATGCATTCTGTTTTACATACAGACCCTGTAGTTTTTCAGAAGAACACTGAAGCATAGCTTACAGAGATGTTGACAATAAAACACAACATAAAGAAAATAAGAAAACAGAGGCAATGTAAAAATAGGAAAATATGATACTAAGCAGAGATTGCGCTCCACAATGTAGACCGCAGAGCAGTACATAATTCCTGGAGGTGAGCCAAAGGTTTGGTTCAGTGCCTCTTCATGGCCCAAATCATGTGACTCTAAGACTAATAAATTAAAGGTAGAAGTATAAACACAACGGCAAAATTCACCCCTATTTGAAAAGGGTAAGTTAGAAGAAACAACACATTTTCTGAAGAAAAACATATTTTTTTCTCAGTTCTGACCTCTGAAAATTCTCTCAGGAGTTCTCATAAAAGTAAGACTTTGTGATACAGTGGATCACATCCTCACAATATTCCTATAGTTATTCCTATGTAATAAAATGTTTATGTGATTCTAAATTACCTTCAACATGTAAAAATATACTTACGTCCTAAGAACAGGATTCATCATCGAATTACTGCTGTGGCCCATTCAAGGCCCACACATGCCTGACTCATTGTAGTTTTTTTGTACAAGTTGATTCTCAGATAAATGAATAAATGCAGAAACGAATGAATGAGTGCATGAGCAAGAATTCATGGTGGATCTAGTTTTCGTGCTGGAGTGAGCTATATTTTCCTCTTCTGTTGGTAGAAAGTATTTTCTTTGAGTCTTAATCAGAAATCTCCATTGCTTTTTATATTGTATTATTTTATATTAAAATGTTAGGGAAATAATATGAATTATCAGTAACTTGAAATGCTCGATATATATACTTTTAGTAAACTACTACTCACACTCATTTTTCTTTAACACCACTCCTAAATGAACTAAGATATCATAGCTTCATTGCAAAATGTTTCTTTTTTTAAAGATTTTGTTTATTTATTTGACAGAGAGAAACACAGCTAGAGAGGGAACACAAGCAGGGGGAGTGAGAGAGGGAGAAGCAGGCTTCCTGCCGAGCAGGGAGCCCGATGTGGGACTTGATCCAGGGTCTCCAGGATCATGACCTGAGCCGAAAGCAGTCATTTAACCAACTGAGCCACCCAGGCGCCCCTGCAAAATGTTTTAGAAGAGAAAGAAGAGGATAGAGTACAATCCTGAAGAAAGTACTAAATAAAAAGTCTGAATTCAAGTTCCAGTATTATTGTTTACCACTTGTATACTTTTGAATAAGAAAATCAATCTGATTTCTAGTCTTCTTATCTCTTTAAAGAAAATGTCAGTACTGCCTTCTGGTTTTGTTGTGAGGCTGAAATAAAATAATGCAAACCAAAATGGTTTATAAATTGTTTTGTGTTACACAAAGGTAAATGGCGGCTGTATTTATGAGGAAAAATATTAAGTCACTGGAATTCTCATAATCAAACTAACAACTAGATTCCAAAGTATTATACATTGCCTTTGGAATATAGACAAATTTTTGCTTATCCATAATTATGAAGGCTTTCTATAACCATCTCAGGGATCCAGGGGAAGGACAAAATATAAAAACATACCAGGTCATCTTTTTCTCTGCCTTTCTAAGGTAAAAGTTATTTAGCAATAAATAATCATTGGAAAGAAATAGTGGGAATTTAGATTCAGACACAAGTAAAGTATTTCTAGTAGCAAAGACTAGAGATGAAATGTCTAATAGAGAGAATAAATTATCTAGGGCAATAGGATGCAGAAGTTTTATTGCTAGTGGTCAGAAAAACTGTGATTTTACAAATAGAGAAAAACTTCAAATAAACAGAAATTTCCATCAACCAGAAATTATTTTGCTTCCTGCTATATCTATGCAATGATATAATAAGAACAGGTAGAATGACAGACAATAGTCTGAGTCTCATGTCCCCCTCATTCTAGATTCCTATATCTGCTGTAGATCTGAAACAACTGCATTTCCTTCACGAGATTTTTCCTGGTGCCAAAAATTGTTTTCTCTCATTTCTGAAACATAGGAGCATTTATTTCTTCCTCTCCAATAATGTCTATGAAGTCCTATTTTTTTTAAGTATTATTGACTCAACCAGCTTTTATTACACTCTCTTATGTTCTAGGAACCATGCTTAAGTATACAAAAGACATAGAGCCCAGGAGAAGAGAAGGGCATCTGCAGATTCATTCAATCAATATTAGAGGTACACTGATAAATGCATAGGTTCTGGTGGAGGAACAAGATCAATTCTACCTAGAGCAGTAAGAGATCATAAAATGTGATGCAGAGAAGGTAACATATAACCATGAGGTGCCGAGAAATTTGAGCATTAGCCAAGAGGATTAGTATAGAGATAGAGCATTTCTGGAAGAAAATGCCAACATTTTCTTTAGCACAGTCATTGAATGAGAAACATCTATGTGCAGTCAGAAGCTGTAAGCAATTGGATAGGACCAAAGAAAGAGAGGAGGTTGGAGATAGGGCTTGGGGCATATGACGGTGTACATTGCATGGGATGCTCAAGCATTAGGTCATTCATACAGACAATGAGACACTCAACAGGACTAACCAGAAGAGTGATTTGTGTAATGAACAGGTCAACCTATGACAGAGAATGGAAAGGGAGAGCAAAAATGTGTGTGTGTGTGTGTGTGTGTGTGTGTGTGTGTGACAGACAAAGAGACAGAGACCCAGAGAGACAGATACCAGTTACAATAGAAGCTAACATAACAGGTAAGCAAGAAATTATCATACCTGTATTTAAGAATTATTAAACAGACTCTCTAGAGTTAATGGCTGCCTGGGTTGAGTATAGAGGTGTGTAAGAGAGAGGAGAACACCAAGAGAACTTCTGAATCTCTGGGGAAGTGCCTGATTGGATCTTGATGATAGTCACCATAGACACAAAACACAGGAGCAAGAGTAGACATTCCACCTGACTGAGCAGATTTCGGGTGCTATGAGGCACCTAAATGGAGCTATTTCCTGTGCAGCTGGGTATACAAGTCTGAAGGAATCTGGGCTGAGAAAACAGATTTGGGAGATAAACATATTAGGCTGAGTTTCAAGCTATAGTAGAGGGTCAGGCTAGTGACTGGCACGGAAAATGAATGCCATGACAGAGACCTATATGACATATCAAAATCAAGTATAAGACCCAACAAAGGAGCCTACAAACAATGTTGAGAGAGGAAAAAAATCAGTGAAAAGATATGTTTAAGCCACATAAGGCATGAATCAAGAAAAGTAGCCAATGGCACCAGGCCCGTTTGAGAGAAGGGATAAAAATTGAATCTGGCAATTACAAAGTCAACTGAAGGCATTTTTATGTTTTTTAAATATTTTATTTATTTGACAGAGAGAAACACAGGCCAGAGAGGGAACACAAGCAGGGGTAGTGAGAGAGGGGGAAGCAGGCTTCCTGCCGAGCAGGGAGCCAGATGCAGGACTTGATCCCCGGTCTCTGGGATCATGACCTGAGCCGAAGGCAGTCGCTTAACCAACTGAGCCACCCAGGTGCCCCTGAAAGCATTTTTATAAAGGTGTTTCAGTGGAGGCAAAGCCCAAATGCAGATGAGTACAAATGTAATGGGTGTTCAGGAAATGGAGACAATGGTTTGGTGAAGCATCTTGTATATCAAGGCAAGGAGTAGGATAGACTGATGTCTCAGAGAACAGACCATCAAGTAAGGAAGTTTTCAAGAGGGATTGAGGATTGTTCATTGTCTGCAAATAAGGAGCCAGCCAACAGAGAGTGGTTCAATAAAGGAGAAAAATGTAAGAACTTGTGTCAAAAAAACATTCCAAAGGAATCAAATTTAAAAGTAGAACTTGTAGCTTTGAATAGGGTCACTACCTTATTTCCACAATTAGACTTCAAGATCTGGGGATCAGTCAACTCTTGACCTTCATGTACCAGGAATATTTCTTAGCCCACAGCATATATTCAGAAAATATTCAAAGCAAATTTGATATTTGATGAGAATTATACTCAAAATTAAGTATAAATGACTGAGATATTTATATCAATAAAGATAATTTTTTTTGTTTCCTGTTACTTTATCAAATGGGATAGGAAAACCTATCTACAAATTTTCAAAAGCCCCCATCCTCAAATCAATTTCTTCAGTGATAGCTCTATTATAATTACTAGAGCCACAGCAACTTTGTAATTGCAAAGTTTCTCTGCAGCTGAAACAGCATCATTGACCAAATATGTGGACGTCCTTGGAGGAATATTCTACATGCCTGAAGGTATCTGTTTGGGTAGAAGGCCATATGCCAGCACACTCCGAGCTACACTTTCATGGTCACTTACATTTGGGAACAGGGTTGTCCTTTCATTCAATTTCAAACTTTTTTTTTTGTTTGCTTGTTTTGGGTTTTGTTTTCTAAAGATTGTATCTTTTTAATTTAGAGAGAGAATGAGAGAGAGAGGGCACCAGCAGGGGGGGCAGCAGAGGGAGATAAAGAAGGAGGCTCTCCACTGGTCTTGATCCCAGGACCCTGGGATCATGATCCTAGCTGAAGGCAGATGGCTTCACTAACTGAGCCACCCAGGCACCCCTCAGTTTGAAATGTTGCAGAGGAATAATACATGCTCCTATGTTGGCATTTTTGTGAAATGTGTGATGCTTGACTCAGAGAAAAAAATAAAAACTGACTTGTCACTAGTCTCCCCCCTCCCCCCCTGTACTTCAATAAATTACTGGGTTAGCTCCTTGGGTGCCCGCAAAGGTTCATTTCCTCTCCCTGTAAGCAGTATTAGCTAGGGCTGGAATCTGGATAGAAATGTGATGGATGGGATGAAGTGGGTGCTCTGCAAATTTGGAAATCCCAGAAGCAAGTTACCAGAGGAAACAAAGCAGGTGACTGAGATTCCATGGGAAGGCATCTGAACTTTGAGAGGAGTCAGCACTTTGCAGAAATCTTGAGTATAAATAAATTTCTGTTCCTTTACCAGGATTAACTATACAGTAGGAACCCAATGGGAGTCACAAAACTGTTATTTAGCATTTGCTTGGCATTAACCACCCATGTGGTCTGGGTCAAGAACATTTACATTTATACAGTTACTGATGTAGAATAAAAACATACAGGGAGATTATATATCCATTTCTTTATTAGCAGTCTAAATTTATAGCACTTTACTTAATATCAATCAGTACAAACTATTTAAAGTTCCAAAATACTCACAGCAACAATATATTCCCCATGGGGATGCCTGGATGGCTCAGTTGGTTGAAGCTCTGACTCTTGAGTTCAGCTCATGTTATGATCTCAGGATTGTGAGATCAAGCCCTGATTGGGCTCCATGCTCAGCATGAAGTCTGCTTCTCCCTCTCCCTCTGGTTCTCCCCCTGCTCTATCTTTAAAATAAATAAATAAACAAACAAACAAACAAATAAATAATCATATATATGATTATATATATACATCTACACACACACACACACACACACACACACATTTCCTCTGGAATTTCATACTCCCATGGACTAAAATGTGTCTCCTAAAATGCACATTTTAAAGCCCTAACTCCCAATGTGACTATATTTGGAGATAAGGGAGTAATTATAGTTAGATGAGGTCATAACGGGGGAGCTCTAATCCAATAGGATTAATGACCTTGTAAGAAAAGGAACAGACACAAAACACCTCCCCTCATTCTCTTGCTTGTGCACATGTAGGCTTGGTCTTTCTCTACAGGCACCGAACAAAGGCCGTGTGAGAACACAGAGAAGGCTGCCATCTATGAGCCAGGAAGAGGCGACTCACTGAAACTAAACTTTCCAGGACTCTGATCTTGGACTTCTTGTCTCCAGAACTGTGAGAAATATTTTTTTTTGTTGTTTAAGCCATCCAGTGATGGCAGCGCAAGCAGACTAAGACAAATACCATCCCAAGATGCCATTTAATCAAGTTAGACATCCATTCATGATTTGTAAGACAATCATCTTAGCATATGTTAAAAGGCCCGTTCATGAACTAGACCCGCTCTCTCTGGTCTCCTAGCTTCCTCTCCCACTGTCGCTCATCCAAAGAGAGGTATTATCTCTTCTCAGAAGATTCCTGGACATATTTCCACCTACCCACAACCTATAAAATAGTCAGATATCTGCTCTGCACTAAAGTTTTGCACCATATACATGCTGCTCTGTGATTCATTTCTATCCACGTGTCGCGTTTCATCCAAGATTGAGGGACATTGCCATTGTTCAGTAATTGAATCAACACTTGGTGAATGGCTACTTTTGTGCTATGTGTGGGAGGGTAAGGAGAGAGGCATACTCTGCAACAATAAACCTCACAGTCTAGTGGGAGCACTGAACAAGTACACAGGTACTCCTGATACACGTGCAATAATAAGGCAGGTGGCCGGTGGTCAACATTGATCTAATCTGAATTAATCGCATTTCCTCTGTGCTGAGCTCATTCAACTTGAACTTCTAGGAGCAAGAACCCCTCTATAAGACTCTTTATAATTTGTGCCTTTCTTGGTACAAATGATGGTTCCTGGGTAGTTTCTGATGCTGTGAATAGGTAGGAGACTCTCTCAAGGCTGAGGTCAGAGGTAGAAAACCAAAATGTAGACTAGTAATACACAAATATAAGGGTCTACCTCAGAAGGTTTAATGTGGGTTCAGTGGCAGTGCTGGTACTCACATAGATAAGGGAATGAATGAACATTTCCAGGAATCTGAACCACCAACACTACCCATCATTCCCTGTGGCTGCTATGAAAACAAGAAACATTTGTTGAGTGTCTCATAACTACATCTACTTCATTTTATCATCACAACAACCATATGGATGAAATAAGTTATTTCCACTTTAAACCAATGAGGAGAGTGGGGATTAAAAAGGCTGAGGAACTAGCTCTACTTCCCACAGCTAAGAAGTAGTGGAGGTAAAACTGACACCCAGCAGCTGGATTTCCGAGACAGTACCCCAACCCATCGCATGCCTCCAAGGCACAGGCTGAAACTGCCATTTGATAAGAAAACACTGGAGAGACTCAATCTCAGGAAACAAACTGAGAGTTGCTAGAGGGTAGTGGGGTAGGATAAGGTGGCTGGGTAATGGACATTGGGGAGGGTATATGCTATGGTGAGCACTGTGAATTGTGTAAGACTGATGATTCACAGACCTGTACCTCTGAAACAAATAAACATCATATGTTAATAATAAAAAAATAAATAAAAAGAAAACACAAGAGAATAAGATGAAGTTCTACAAAACTCTAGTTCTCCTTCTAGCTGTCAATACAACCTTCAAAAAATTATAACCACACCCCAGGCTTCAGTTCGTTCATCTATCAAGAGGAGATTATATCAAAAGGAAGGTTCTCCACATTTTTCTTTTTCTAATATACCTGATGAAACCATGTGATACTTGACTTTCTCTACTAGGCTTATTTCACTCAGCATAATCTCTTCCAGTCCAGTCCGTGTTGCTACAAAAGTTGGATATTCATCTTTTCTGATGAATAGGACACCCTCTCATCAATAGCAGTGTGTCACGATTGAGGTGAATCTAAGAAAAGTTAAGAATACAGAGCTCTAGCAGTATCACATGGTGGGGGTTGGAAAGTTACATCCGTTACTGTTCTGTAGTTTTTGGTTCGAGAATCGCTGGGCAAGAATTTTTCTAAGGGCTAACGTGATGACTCCGCTCAGCCTTCTTTTTTTTCCCTGAGTGTTTAAACCTTTAGGAAATTATGGGTGACATCAAACGGAAATTGTTTTACTCTTTTTAACATTCATTTTCTAAATACCAATAATTTGACCAATTATAGGATTAGCTTGCAAGTGCCCTGGGAAGATATGTAGAAGTAAAATAAATGTTTTCAAATGTACCAGGTAAGGGAATATCCTAGCAAGGCTGATGGACAAAGCCTTCTTATAACCCTTTTCTTAAAATTAGGTTCAAATACATATCTCTAGGTATTGGGCAATTTACTAAATAGGCATTATTTAGGCCCAAAGACTCTTGAGCTAACAAACTATAAAGTAGCTTGGGTACCATACTAAGTCTTTATGTATAAATCATAAATAGTTGATACTTCCATACCCACTTATTCTTCCCTTAATCTTTTCCAACTGTGTTAGGAACGGAAAAGATGCACCATCTGTTTTTGTTTTAGTCGACTTTTTATTGGTACTAATTTCGGATTTACCAAAAAATGACAAAGTTAGTATAGTCATTGTATACTCCTTATTTAGTTTCCCCTAATGTTAACATCCTTCATAACCATGGTATTGTTATCAAAACGAATTAGTTATGAAACTAATAAATATTATCAAAACTAATAAATAGTCGTCATGGGTCTTAGGCTCCTTTTGGTGTGAGAGTTTCTCCAGCTTCCCTAG
The DNA here is from genome assembly GCA_004023965.1 of Spilogale gracilis. Classification (NCBI taxonomy): domain Eukaryota; kingdom Metazoa; phylum Chordata; class Mammalia; order Carnivora; family Mephitidae; genus Spilogale; species Spilogale gracilis. The sequence goes on along the minus strand of PITA01011438.1, from coordinate 41,784 downwards.
TTTTTGATGATCTTGACAATTTTGAGGAGTACTGGTCAGGGATTCTATGGAATAGCCCTCAATTCAGATTTGTATGATGGTTTTTTTTCTCATGGCTACACTGGGGTTATGGTTTGTTTTAGAGAAAAACTACAGAGGTGAAGTGTCACCCTTATTACATATCAAGGGTATTTACTTTCTATATGATGCCTCACTGCTGATGTTGACCTTGATCCCCTGTCAAGTTTCTCCACTGTAGGTTATTCTCCCCTTTCCACACTGCATTCACTGGAAAAAAAGTCACTATGCACAGCCCACACTTAAGGAATGGGAAATCATGGTCTACTTCCTTGAGGGTGGAGTATCTACATACTCTATTTGGAATTCCTCTGCAATGTACCAGGTTTTTAAACACCTAAAATGGAATGGAAATGCATAATTTTAAAAGGAATGCATATTTATATTTTCAGCAGAATAAAACTGAATAAGCATTTGAAAAGAAAGCACAGTAGGTTACAGGATTTGGGGAAGAGGCTGAAAATCATGGCAAGCAATAGAGATGTGTGAAATCCCTTCTGAATGCATGGTGTCACACACTCCAGGAGAAATGGCATGTGCAAAGAGACGTCTGTCCTCAAAAGATTTCAATTCAGATCACTTGGTTGAGAAGCAATACTCTCCAGCAAGTACTGACCACTCTCTTCAGTGCACCTCCTCATCACCCCGCACCTCCATTCTTGAACCAGTCATGCTTCCCTGTGTGAAGAGCTACGTATTTGCCTCTCTTTAAAGGTACCCCCCTCCCAGGAAGGTGCTGTATTATCCCTGAGAACTCTCCTCATTATCTAAAGTATCATAGCACTCAAAAACTTAGGATTATGAATGGATGGATCAATGGATAGCTTAATTAATCTCCTCTCTCTCCTTTGTCCTATGAAATTCACTATTTTTTAATGAGTGATCCATATTTATACTCCTGTTTTCCACTCAAAGAACCTCTCATGCATTTTGAAGCTTTTTTTGAAATAATTATAAACTGAATCCAGTTGTAAGAACTAATACAGAGAGATCCTATATACCCTTCACCCGTGTTTCCCTGCAATGATAACATCTAGTATGACTGCAGTACCAGGAAACTGACATTGATTTAATCCACCAACCTTTCCAGATTTTATCAGCTTTATGTGAACTCATGTATGTGTTTAGTTCCATGAAAGTTTATAACTTGCGTACATTTGTGTGACCACCACCACCATCACCGTGTATCTCAAAAAATAAGAAAATAAAAAGATGCATCAAAACCGTCATGTTTCTGCAGACAGTAGGCCTCTCCCTCAGAGACTAGTCACTTGATCCCTCTGTATTCCCATACGTCCTGTTCCTATCCTTTAGAACCAGGTATAGCATAACCTGAAGATTTCTCTTGTACATCGTTCCCATTACAAAATCTCATGATAAATCTACCTTAGGAAAAATGGGAAACAAGGCAAAATGTGTCATGATCCTGGATTCACACCCCTTCTTTGCCCCTCTACTAGAGTTATAACCACAGCGATACAGCTTCTACTCCATAAAGAAAAGAAAAACCTTTAAATACCGATACTGATAAGGCACAGTATCACAGAACTCACACCATCCACGTTCACAGCCCCTGCATGGGGTTGGGTAGTCAGCTAGTGCCTGACCTGACATTGTTTATGGAAAATTAACTCTCATTTTTATACATGTCTAGTGCGTCATTCTTGATCTGGGCTCTATTTCTATAAGAAAATAATTACAGCTCTTGGGGCGCCTGGGTGGCTCAGTTGGTTGGGTGACTGCCTTCGGCTCAGGTCATGATCCCAGAGACCTGGGATCGAGTCCCACATCGGGCTTCCTGCTTGGCGGGAAGCCTGCTTCTCCCTCTCTCACTCCCCCTGCTTGTGTTCCCTCTCTAGCTGTGTTTCTCTCTGTCAAATAAGTAAATAAAATCTTAAAAAAAAAAAAGAAAAAAAAAAGAAAAGAATTACAGCTCTGTTCAGCACAGATGTCCTTTTCAAACTAATTAATTGACTGATGACCTTATTCAGATATGAAAATACAAAAAAAAAACTCACTCAAAAAATAATGCAAATGCACTCAAAAAACGTATTTGTAAATATGTATCGAGGTTAAAATACCACAAAGTCCTACCCTAAAATATTTTCAAGTTATCTATATATAGAAGTGCAGAAGGTATATTTTGAGGGCTCATTAAGCATCTGTATATAACTTTACTATAGAATCATTTTATGTTGTGTAAAATCAATTTTATGAATCACAACTTATGTACAGTTAGGCCTGAAATATTTTAAGAAATCCCAGTACAATTGCTTTTGTATAATAAAGAATCCTTTCATATATTTAGAAACAATCGTGCATTTATGCAAAAGAAATGTAGTCAGTGCCTTCCACGTGCCAGTAACTGTGAAATGTTTTAGGAACACAGAGATAATCGGGAGAGAGTTGCTATCTTCAGGAGTTCATAATCCAATGAGCAGACAGATATGTACATGACAGCATGAAAAGATATGCCAAGGAGAGTTGGAATGGGAAGCAGGGAGTGGGTATGGCTCTTCTGTGAATGTTAGGGAAACATTCATCGATCTTGACTTCTGCTAGGCAATGTAATAACTATAACTTTCTGTGTGAATGAAGGAAACCAAGATTTAAATTGTATTTTTTGGATTCACTTGAACTTTCTTGAAACAGGGGAATTTACTTGTTAAAAATGAAAAATAAATTCATCATCATCTCCTCCTGGGACTATGCTTTGTAAACTTCTAATAACAACAAATAAGCAAAGATATGTATGATGTTGTAGAATGTGTTGATCATTTTCATATACTTTTATCTCATTTAATCATCACAACAGTTCTGCAAGTTAGATGTCACTATCCCCTCCTTAAGGAACATTGGATTTGAGCCACAAGTCTTTTAGTAAAAAAAATGAGGCACGGTTTGAAAGTGGGTTGACATGATTATCCAGTACATGTTATCTCTCCAATCTTGTATAATGCTTCTCAATCAGCTTCTACTGGAGCATCTTCAGAAATACAGATGAGAATTATTTAAGGTTCCAAACCTTTGAAATAGAACTGAAAATGCAATTACCCTTTGTTATTGAGTAAAATTTCAATGGATGCACAGTGCATGGGCACGGAGAGGCTCGTTAACTTATTTGCATGATTTCTTCAAAATATCAGTGATAATAACTGTAGTAATGGTAAAATGGTATCAATAATACATTAACATTAAATATTTTATCATACTTTGGAGATTGCAAGACACCCTTACATACATTATATCATTTGATCTTCATTTTGAGAAGATAGTCTCATAAGCATTTATACTTTTCATTTCAAAAAAACAAACTCAGGAGGTAAAGTCATGTAGAGACATAGATCCAGTTAATATGGCAGAGCGAAGATAGAATATGATGCCTTCTAAACTTCTGAAGTAACTAATTGTGATAGCCTTGAATTTAAAACACAACTTCTTTAAGACGTGGAGAAGGTCAAAAACTCAAAGGCAGTTTACCTGCTTGTTCCCAGTGCACAATGCAATGCCTAATGGGTTCCCAATATTTGTTGATGACCAATAAATGATTGAGCGGTGAACAATGAAAAATGAATAAATGAATGCTCTGCTCCTTTAACTAGATATACAATGATTCTATGATACTCAACAGGAGTGTAAAGTAAAATTCAAAAACCCAAAGTCTATTTATAACGAGTAGTTCTCAGCTGGTAGGAAGTCCAGTATCTAAAAACATGTGCACACATGCACACACACAGAATCCAGTTACCTTACACCAAAATCCATATGATCAAATTCTCTAGTATATGAGGTTCACTCTACATTCCTTCCTATTCAGTATGTCACTTTAAAAGCAGCGGAGAGGGGCGCCTGGGTGGCTCAGTCCATTAAGTGTCTGCCCTCAGCTCAGATTATGGTCTCAGCATCCTGAGATCAAACCCCTTGTTGGCTTCCTGCTCAGCAGGGAGCCTGCATCTCCTTCTCCCTCTGTGTGTTCTCTCTCTCTCTCTCTCTCTCTCTCCCTCAAATAAATAAATAAAATCTTTTTTAAAAAGTCTCAGAAACAAACTGAGGGTTTTGGAGGGGAGGAGGTGGGGGCATGGGAGAGCCTGGTGGTGGGTATTGAGGGCATGTATTGCATGGAGCACTGGGTGTGGGGCATAAACAATGAATCTTGGAACACTGAAAAAATAAAATAAATTTAAAAATAACAATAACAGAGAAACTGGAATCAGAGAGATCTGGATAGCAATAAAATGTTTCTATTTATCAGTTGTGTGACTCTGAATATATCAGTTCTACTTTTTTTTTTTAATATTTTATTTATTTGACAGAGAGAAACACAGCCAGAGAGGGAACACAAGCAGGGGGAGTGAGAGAGGGAGAAGCGGGCTTCCTGCCAAGCAGGGAGCCCGATGTGGGGTTCAGTCCTGTGTCTCCGGGATCATGACCTGAGCCGAAGGCAGTCGCTTAACCAACTGAGCCACCCAGGTGCCCCTCAGTTCTACCTTTTTTTTTTTTTAAGAAGATTTTATTTATTTCTTTGAGAGAGAGAGAGAATGTGTGAGTGGAGGAAGGGACAAGAGAATCTCAATCAGACTCTGCTCTGAGCAGGGAGCCTGAGAGGGAGCTCAATCTCACAACCCTGAGATCATGACTTGAGTTGAAATCGAGAGTCAGATGCTCAACCATCCAGGCATCCCTTATTTATACATTCTGAACATTAGTTTTCTCACCTATAAAATGGGTACCTACTATCTATTTTGAAGGTTTGTTGTAAGGAATCCAGGCGATGGTTTAAAACACCTAAAACATATAGAAGGAGTTCCGGAAATGCCGATACTTATGTGATAGTTCTCAGAATAGGTTCTTTCGGGGGTGGAAACAAAACAGGCAGTCTTTCCTCCCAGAAACATTCTGAAACACTGTCACCCATTACCCACACTAAGAACAGCCAACGTGCTGCTCCAAGGAGCCAGAGCTTGGACTCACTGCGAAACATGTGTGCAGTCTCAGAAACGATGCCCACTTTATCTTGTGACTTCATGCAGCAAAAAGTGAAGCCAGAGACTCGTGGTAACCGAGACCATTTGCAGCCACCATCAGCATCAACGTGAGCACATTTCTCAGGCAGGACATGAACAGACAGTGGTATTTCCCAGTGCAATCCCAGTGCCATGAAACTTGGTGTAGGGGGGGCATCATGTTCACCTGAAGGAAAGTGACTTTTAAGGAAATGAAATACCAGCTGTATGAATCCCAACCGAGAGATGAGAGAGAGGGAAGAGAGAGTAGGCGTCTTGGAGAATCATCTGTGGCTTCCTCCTCGGAGCACAGCCAGTGCAGATTAAAACAAAATAACTGAGTACTGGAGAGTCACAAGTAACACAACACAAGTAAAAGAGGGGAAAGTCAAAACACTGAGAAAAGAAAGGAAAACATCACTGCTTAAAACATATCCATCTTTTCCAAGGAGGAGCCTAATGTATAAAACCACTTCAGGTGAGTAATTGGAACCAATGCCTTCCAGGATTAGGATTAACATAAACACTGTGATTCAAAAACTTACTCTATATAACATTCGGAAAGACAGGGAGGAGGAAGGAATGAGGACAGTATTTTATTCCTCACAAGAGACAAACATCAAGCAAACTACTCTAGAAATAGTGGCCTATTTAATTCCCATCAGGTAAGTATTTTATCATCCATAACTATCTGTCTCTTACCTATAACAGAGACTCAGAAGGTCTATGACTTCAACCAAAGTCATACTTCCGAACGCCAGAGTTCTGGTATTTCTAACCCTGTGGTTCTAAAACTGGACTGTGGATCCAAACCACCTGAAGGACCCTGATAAAACACAGATTGCTGGGCCCCCCCACAGAGCTTTTGATCCAGTAGGTCTGGAATGGGGTCCACGAGTTCCCACTTGTCACTATGCCTTGGCGATGCCAATGCTGTTGGCTCACCAGGTTGTCCAATGTGGTCCACTCTTGGACAACCACTGTGTGCTGCTATCAAAGCCCAAGAGCCATTATTTCCTTGCAGCTGTTTGATTTAATCCCAGATCCAACTAGGCAAAGGAGGAACAGACTGGGATCATGACTGGAATGATTAATCTAAGGAAACAAAACTGCTAGAGGGTTTTGGCAAGTCTCATGCATACATTGCAAAGTATATTAAACAGCTTGCGCTAAAATGTGTGTACCATTCTTTATGGCTTAGTAAAGACTGAAAAGAGAGAGAAAGAAGAATTCAAGATCTGATGGAAAAGCCCTGAGGCCAGAGGAATTCAACACCAGGAGGCCAGACCTGGGGAGGAGGAAATTGAGTGCTTGGATCAGCACGTGCAGGGTGAGTCAGAGCGAGCCCAGGCAGCAAGTGTCACCATCTAATCAGGGAGCCAGCAGAGCCCAGGGAGGTTCCAGAAGTAACACAGAGCAGCCAGGATTTTAGAATCAGACTCAAAAGCATTAGGTAGGTCACCTGCTGGATCTGTAGCTGTTTTTCTATGCCAGAGCTAGACTAACATGACATGGCAGGGAATGTTGGTATTTATCTGCCATCTACTCCTCTCCTTTGTCTTGCTACCAGAATCCTGATTCTGTTTAGGGGCTTGGGAGACTTTACCCAGCCTCATAGATCAATGATGATTGTTCTAGGGATAAAAATATAGCCAAGTTCAAGAGACCTAGAAAGTCTCCTAGGTGACTTCCAGAAGTTATTTTCCTTTGTGATAAAAGAGATAGTTTCATGCAAGTGCTTTATATTGGGTTATCTTTACGGGAACCCCAGGAGATAAGAACCATCATCCTATTTTGGCAGACACGAAAGCTCAGAACCCCTTTACACTCTTCAAAGTTATTGGGGACCCCTACAAGGTTTCTTTGTGGGTTAAATCCATTACTATGTCTCTTCCTAATTACTATCAAGATTTATTGCATTAGAAACTAAAACAGAAAAAAATCATCATAAAATCATTTCACATGAACATTTTAGGAAAAAAGTAGCGTGTTTTACAAAACAAAAACTGTAGTGGGAAGACTGCCATTATTTTGCATTTGGGTAAACTTCTTTAATGCCCTGCTTAATAGAAAATAGCTGGATTCTTACATCGCTGTCTGCCTTCAGTCTTTTGGCAACGTCACATGTCAAGTGGGTTCTGGGAACTCCACTGTAAACTCATGGAAAGACTGTGAATTGAAAAATAGTGTCCGTGTTAGTGTGGAGACAGTTTTGAGTTTACCAGGGGGTCCTCTGAGGAGAACTCAGGGACCCCAGGAACCCCAAAACCACCGTGAACTGGATTAGAATGACACAGTGTCAAAAACCTTATGGAGCTCAAGCAACTAATTCAGTACCTGAGCCAGGATGTGAATCTGAGCCATCTAGCACCAACCTGTGCAAAACTTAGTAGTAGAGAGCCGGTGAGTTTGGTGGGTCACCAGCCTTGTACAACCATGTGCAGCGAAGTGTGCACATATGTTGGCAGTGACAATGACGTAATTACTAACCAGTAACTAACACCGAACAACAGCACTGCTTTGCCCTTTGGTGAAGATGAGAACCACCGGGGCCTGTCAGCTGCAGGCAGGGCGTTCCTGATGTGCCCAGGATGGGCTGAAGAACTAGGCAGGGATCAAGTGTACTGTTTCCTGGGAAGTTGAGAATTCTGATGGACCTCGTGATCTGTTAAGAAACAGAGCTTACAATGAGATTGAGACCAAGGTCCCTGGAAGAAAAACATGATTGAAATTCAAGAAATTCCACATGCAACAATTATGCTGGTGTTTTAATTGCATGTGTTTCAAACACAAGGAGAACATCTCAAAGCCAGAGGAAACTGCAATGTTAAAAGAAATTTCTCTAAAACAGCTGCCAGGGCATTATGCTGATGTGTCTGTAGTGCCCCTGATGAAGCAGGAAACCTCACCTTCATTCCAAGTTGAAGAGCTGGTCTGGGCAATGAAAATATCACTAAAAAAGACAGGTGGGGGCTGGGGAGCTGAGATGAGGATATATGATTGCTGTTCATTTTTAATTAGACTTGGATATCATCTTAAATAAAAAAAAAATGCAAACTTATTTAAGTGGGCTGACTAATAGAATTAACATCCATTATTCCAATGAATATCTGAATGATAGTTACAGTCAGAAAATATTCCCTGGGGATTTGAGGATAAGAAAGTCATAGTCCCTCCAGTCAAGACTGATGGTTATGACACAGTGAGATAACAGTTATGTAGGATTACTCCTCCTACTAATGGGAGTAGCAGGTAATGCTGCTGGGTGGAAGAGAGAAATAAGGAATGAATACTTGCTTTTGGAAAGTGGGGAGTCTCCATTAAGCCCTAAAAGATGAATAGGAGTTATCAGACGAAGGAAAAGTGGACATTTATAAACAATTCAACTATGTTAAGCACTGTTCAAATTTACATGACTTCTTTAAAATTTAATATCATATTGATATTATTTTCCCAATTTTATGGACAGCAAAAAAAAAAAAATGAGGTTCGTAGAATTTACCAGCATTGCCCAAGGTCTCCCACTTAGTAAATAGTATAATTAGTATGTAACATAATCGGTCTGAGTTCAAAGTGCTTTTCACTGAGGTTATCAGGATGGAATGGCGGAGACATAAAGTTGTGAAGATGCATGTTATATTTGGGGCAATGAGGTGAGCGTGTATTCAGGGACAGTTGTCAATGGAAAAGCAGGAAAGACACAAATGAGACATCTGCAGGACTGGATCTCAGAGGCAATGAGCAATTTCTCCTGTGAGTATGTCAGTGCTCATCTGCACGTTTGAGAAAGGCTTTTCACGCAGAAGGCAACACATTTATAGAACACATTTATAGAATACCTGTTTTAAAAAGGCAGGAAGAGGGTGTCATCCACTATTTGTTACTTATTTGAAATTAGAATTGAATGCTAAGAAACCTTCAGAGATTTCAAAACTAGTGTATTAGGTTTATAAACACAAAGAAGAAGGAAAAGATTATTCTGAATGCTCTGCTCAAGTTTCGAGAAAACTGTTCTTCTGGTCCAAGAACCTGGTTCATAAACTCATATTTCAATTTGTTCTGATAATGATTGAAATGGAAACATAAAAATTTAAAGAGACTCCTAGCTATCTGTCAGCGCTTTCCCTTTAGGGAGGGCTTTCTAGGGAGGAGCTTATTCTAATCTGGGATATAGTTAAGACCAGTTGTTCTAAAGGCAAGCCCACTGCAGAATATGCTTATCCTGACTGAAGTCCTTCAAGTTCCTAAGCTTGGGCTTGGAACACTGGATCATACTGGCTGTAACCTCTTTAGAAGAGCAAAACCATGGCAAAGCCATGGCAAAAGGAGATAAGAACTCAAGAAATAGTGGGATATTCATAGGATGAGTAAAGCAAAGAAGATTAATAGCAGGAAGTGGGGTCTGATCAAGCCACAAATTTTAAGTACAAAGTTGTAAGCACAGAGGAAATATTCAAGGGTCAAAGAAGCCAATACTTTGGGGTGCTAAATCGGGAGTGTTGTAATACACGGAAACTCAGAACAGTGTATAGGAAGCCAGTACTGAACCAGAAGAAATGGATAAAAGTGTATGGAAAATCCCCATGTATTTATACGAGGTATCCTGAGTAAGGCTGATTTCTAGCATTATGTACTTTGTTATCCTTTGGGCAGATTCTGAGCAAAAAGGATAAACTTGTATATCACCCTGGATCTAAAGGAGACCAATCCCAATGCTGAGCATTAATTTGGCTGTGATCAACTTTGTACAGAAAGCAGTTCTGAACTGCAGAAGTGTTCACAATCCCAGCATCGGGTTATTTTCTCATCCTTTAACCACATACGGATTGTTTGCATATGAAAAGAGTGTTCTCTCAATCATGTAAGAGGGCAGAGACACACACCCCAGTAGCAAGAGCACACTTAGCATCCAGCTCTTGGTTTCTAACACCATTCTCCAATAAAAGGACATGTATCTCCAGGAAGAAATAGTTGACTCTAGGACAGACAGAAAGCATACAAGGTGAGCTGGGAATATCCTAAAGGCCAGAAAATAAGTGCTAAAAAGTAAAGAAAAGAAAATCCACAGTAAGGGAATATGTCAAAGGGACACAGAAACCAATTGAAGGAGCCCTTAATTTATAAATCTAGAATAACTTGAGCAACAAAATAAATCAAGTAGTATTGGACTATAGCCCAAAGTATAAAACAAAAATACATGGAGGATTTGGGGAAGATGGCGAAATAGGAAGCACCAAGAATATGTCTCCAGCTAGAAAATGATGGCACTGGCTGATAGCGCTTCTCTGAAATCTTCTGAAGGCTTGCAATTTCTGGGGCAAGGCTTAGATGGTAAATCGTGGTTAATTCTGATCGATTTTAGCTGTTGGGGTACAGTAGCAGTTTCCCATTCCTCACCTTCAGCCCCAAAGGATAAAGTGCACGTGTTCCTGGAGTTGCTCGTCCACACCGTGCAAGTACCAGAGTGGACCAAAAGGATCCTGTCCTGCAAATACGGGGGATCTGTGCTTGGATCGCTGATTGCTGCTTCTGATTCCAGAGGTGCAGAGGAAGACGTGGGTCACTCTCGCATCTCCCTTACTGTTACTCTCTCCCTCCAGCTGACTACCAGGAGACTTAAAGGGCCAGTGCCCCATAACCTTTTATTTTCTTCCTTTTCCTCCTTTGACAGACATTGAAGATACGGGCATTCAAAAGCAACTGTATATGTGAGGAAAACTACAAAGTGAACACTTCTAATTTCTAATTAAAAGCATGGACTAGGGGCGCCTGGGTGGCTCAGTTGGTTGAGCGACTGCCTTCAGCTCAGGTCATGATCCTGGAGACCCGGGATCGAGTCCCACATCGGGCTCCCTGCTCGGCGGGAGGCCTGCTTCTCCCCCTCTCAGTCCCTCTGCTTGTGTTCCCTCTCTGGCTGTGTTTCTCTCTGTCAAATAAATAAATAAAATTTAAAAAAAAAATTTAAAAAAAAAAAAAGCATGGACTATACCACACACAGAGTAATCCATCCTCAAAAAAGGACAGTAGCCTAAATTCCAAATGCCAGAGCCAAAAATCTTCAGCTTTGCCTAAAGGAATACCTCAGTCTCTGAACCCTTGTTGTGTGGTCTTGTACAGAGCATTTTCTATACTGGTTTGTTATGGTTATAAAACAATTAGCAAACAGCTTACAGTTGTATTTATTTCCTATTGCATACCTCTCTGCCCTATGTTTTGTCTCCTCAAAACCCATTCCAATCAATCAATCAATCAATCAATCAGTTGGAGAAATATCTTGACAGAAATGGTCAAATGATTTCTGGCAAAGGTGTAAAGACCACTCAATAAGGCAAAGGAAGTCTTTTCAACACATGGTGATAGGAAAATTGTTATCCACATGTGTAAGTATAAAGTTGGATCCTCGTCTGACACCATTACAACAATTAACTTAAAAACAGATCAAAGATGTAAATGCAAGATCTAAAAGTATAAAACTCTTAGAAACATAGGACACAGGTTCACAACACTGGATTTGACAATGATTTCTTGGACATGACACTAAAGTCATGTTTTATAAAAATATAAAAATTTTATAAAAATTTTAAAATTTTGTGCACCAGAAGACACTATCAATACAGAGTAAAAAAGCAATCAACAGAATGGGAGAAAATGTCTGCAAGTCATATTCTGATAAAGGACTAATATCCAGAATGAAGAGGACTTACAAAACTCATGAAAATGGGCTAAGACTCAAAGAGACATTTCCACAAAGAAAATACACAAATATCTAATAAGGACAAGAAAAGATGCTCAACATCACTTATCATTAGAGAAATGCAAACAAACATACAAACAAAAAAATTATAAGATACCAACTCACACCCATAAATCCTACTTTCAAAATATAAAATATATTGGTGAGGGTGTGGAGATTTCAGAATCCCTTTGCACAATGAAGAGCAATGTAACATGATACATCTTAATGGAAAACAGTATGTTGGCTTCTTAAAAAAATAAAAAATTACCACGAGATCAAAATATTCTACATCTGGATATATACACAAGACCATTGGAAGCAGGGTCTCAAAGAGATATTTGTACATTTATGTTCATAGCAGCATTGTTCACAATAGCTAAACATGGAAGTAACCCAAGTGTCCATGGCTGGATAAATGGTTAAGCAAAATTTGGTATATACATACAATGGGCTATTACTTAGCCTTAAGAAAGAACTTCTGGCATATGCTACAACATGTATAAAACTTGAGTACATTGTACTAAGTAGAATAAGTTGGCCACAAAAGGGCAAATGCTACATGATTCCACTTATATGAAGTACTCAGAGTGAACAAAATCATAGAGATAAAAAGTAGAATCATGATTGCCAGGTACTAGCAGAAGTGGGTGAGGGGTAGAGGTGTCGCTGTTTAATTGGTATAGAGTTTCAGTTTTAAAAATAAAAAGAGTTAAAGAGATGGATAGATGGTTGTGTAACATTATGAATGTATTTAATACCACTGAAATGCATAGTTAAAATGCTTAAGATGGTAAATTATTTGTTATGTGTATTTTTCCACAATAAAAAATTAAAAATAAATAAATATACATGAGTTTACACTGATATAAATAAAGTATTGAATAAATAGGTCAATGGAGGGAGAGACAAACCTCTCATGCAGGAGAGTTCCAAGTAATTTACACAGATACTCTGCCCTCAAGGATGGGGAGCATAATTCCCACTCCTTAAGTGTCAGTTAGGTATGGTTACTTCTTTGAAATGAGTACAGTATGGATGTGGAGGATAAAGAAACCTTTATGGTGGAAAGACTTGACAAACATCTCCTCGACAAGATTCTCCATTATCATCAACAGTGATACTCCATGTTGATACTATCTACCCTTGATATAATGTGATAAAAAAATGGCACTTTATCTCTGTGCTCTTTCTTCCAGACACCCATAACCCCAGGAAAATCATGAGGGAAAAAAAATCGGACAATTACCAATTAAAGGATACTCTATAAAATACCTTACCCATACTACTCAAAAATGTCAAGGTCTTCAAGATCAAATAAAGTCTGAGAAATAGTCATAACCAAGAAGGACTCGAAGAGGCATGACTGAACAGAATATTGGTACCTTGGATGAGATCCTAGAAGAGAAAAAAGGACATTAGGTAAAAACTAAGGTAATCTGAATAAAGTATGGACCCCAGTTAATAGTAATGTATTAATAGTAGTTGATTAATTTCAACAAACGTGCCATACAAGTATAAGATGTTAATAATTAGGGAAACTATCTTTGCAGTTTTTCTATAAATTTAAAGTGATCTTAAGAATAATGTCTACTTAAAAGAAAAGAAGGTTTTCCCACTCACACAAAATGTCAGAGTTTATTTTCCTTTTTTTTACCTACCTCAATTTTTGCCATATGAATATAGGCACATGATAGAGTTTATAGTTGTGAAAGAAGTACAGTATGTTGGCAAGCCAACTTAATTTTATAGACTGAATAATTCTCCAGCAAATAAAATTTATCAAAAGCAGATTAATCTTTTAATGTAAATTCAGGGTAAAGAACAAGAATATGATGTCATTGAGAAATAGTCAAGGGCAATGAAATGAAGAGGCAATACACCAGCTAACTAGGAGCTGCCCCTGGAAACAAAGGACATCTCCTATATTTTTCTTCCTAATTAATTCCTCCATAGCTTCAACAGGACATAGCCCCCTAAGCTTCAACATCTAAAGCTCAAGGATGGGGGGTGCCTGGCTGGCTCAATTGGTTAAGCACCTGATTCTTTTTTTTTCTTTTTTCTAAGATATTTTAGAGATTGAGAGGGAGAGAGATTACACAGTATGGAGGAGCAGAGGTACAGAGAGAGAGAAGTGTGCTGCCTCCCTGAGTAGGGAGCACAAAGCCAGGCTCCATCCCAGGACCTGGAGATCATGATCTGATCTGAAGGCAGTCACCCAACTTACTGAGTCACTCAGGTGCCCCTAAACATCTTATTCTTGATTTTGGCTGAGGTCATGATTTCAAGATCGTGAGATGGAGCCCTGCATCACCTCCCCTGTGTGGAACCTGCTTAAGATTCTATCTCTCTATCTCCCTCTGCCCCACCCCTACTCCTCTTTCTCTCTCTCTGTCTCTAAAAAATTTTTTATAAAAAGCACTCAAGGACAGGCAGTTGATAATGGAGGAGTCATCAAGCACCCGAAATACATCAGGCATTCTACCAGCCTCCTACACAGAATGCGGTTGGCTGTATCATTTGTTCCAGTCTTCATTTGTATGAACAGTGTGCAAGGCACAGAGGCATGGTCCCTGGCCTCCAGAATCACTCCCCCTCCTGGCGGGGTGTCCTGCCAGAAGAGATGTAGTGTGTGCACCACAGCAGATAAAGTTAAAATTATCAGTTAGACTCTTCTCTCCACCTCTTTATAAATGTGAACCAATGGCGACAGGTACAGTGTGTCAAGAAGTAAAGAGGAACAGCAACTCAAAGATGAAAAGAGAAACCTAAGCTAAGAAATAGAAAATATTAAAATGTTTGAAATTAACAAATTAATATGTTTAAGCAGATTTTGAATTGATTAATAGCTGGCAAGTCTGAAAATGAGGGATAAAAATAATGATAAACCAACTCAAATTCCCAGAATATACCAAGAAGAAAAAGAAGAAAATTATCAGAGAAAAGATCAAACATGGCTGATAAACCTGGGAAGTCATTAACCATGTAATTAGACACCATAAGAGAAGGGAATAGAGGTAATGAAAGCAAATATTTTTTTAAAGATTTTATTTATTTATTTGACAGAGAGAGATCACAAGTAGGCAGAGAAGCAGGCAGAGAGAGAGAAGGAAGCAGGCTTCCTACTGAGCAGAGAGCCCAATGCAAGCCCTGATCCCAGGACCCTGAAATCATGACCTGAGCTGAAGGCAGACACTTTAACCCACTGAGCCACCCAGGCGCCCTAAAGTAATTATTAAAGAAATAAAAGAAGACATATGACCTGAGCTGATGAAAACTTTTGTCTTCACCTTGGAGGAGAGCTTCATCTACACATACCTAAGGGTTTTTCTAAATTCTAAAAATAAATAACTGAGTGGTTCAGTTCATTAAGCACCCAACTCTTGATTTCAGCTCAGGTCATGATCTCAGGGTCGTGAGATCAAGTCTCCTATCAGGCTCTGTGCTGGGTATGGAGCCTGCTTGGGATTCTCTCTCCCTCTCCCTTTGACCCCTCCCTGCCCCCTTTCTCCCTACTTCCCCCCAAAAAAAAGAATAAAGGAGGAAATATTTCAAACATCTAGACAGAAAAAATTACTTAAGAAGTAGATTAATTCTTAAATAAGCAAAAGCAAATGGAAAGAGGACAAATAAACCAATAATGACCAGAGAAAATATTAAGATATTAAAAGGCAAAACATGTAGAATTAGAGATGGTTAAAACAGAGAGAATACCTATGAGCCTGACCAATGAAAAAGTAAGACTAGGGGCGCCTGGGTGGCTCAGTTATTAATCATCTGCCTTTGGCTCAGATCATGATCCAGGAGTCCCGGGATCTGGCCCCAGATCCGGCTCCCTGCTTGGCGGGAAGCCTGCTTCTCCCTCTCTCACTCCCCCTGCTTGTGTTCCCTCTCTAGCTATGTTTCTCTCTGTCAAATAAAGAAATAAAATCTTAAAAAAAAAAAAAAGCAAGACTATACAATATGAAGACTGAGAAAACGATGCAGATACAAAGAAGTTTGCTTAAATAAGGGAACATTATATACAGTTTTAGGACAATAAAATAAAAATCTAAATGAATTAGTTCACTTTCTAGGAATATACAGAATGACGGAATTTAAAAGAAGTTAAAAAATCATCAGAGACAAATAAACGAAGAAAAAACTGAAAGCCAGAAAATTGAAAATTTCAGGAAGTAGATACACCAAAATTTAAGGACTGTTCACTTATGGTGAGATTAAGAGGAGAGAGGTTTTATTTTAAGATTTATTTATTTATTTATTTGTCAGAGAGAGAGAGAAAGCATGAACAAGGGAAGTGGCAGGCAGAGGAAGAAGCAGACTCCCCACTGAGCAGGGAGCCCAGCGCAGAGTGCTGGGATCTTGACCTGAGCCAAAGGCAGATGATTAAAGAACTAAGCCACCCAGGTGCCCCAGTGGCAAAATCTTCATCTACAAATGTTACAGGGATGGCAGTAGGCATTTAATATATTTATAAATAAAGGAAAAAAGATGAAATACTAGAAAGGAGTTTATAAACTGGAAAATGCTCTACAAATGCCCATATCTCTTAGTTATTTTCAAAGGAATTTCAAGCACAAAATTCTCTAGCATTTCTCTGCAAGAGTATATCACAAGTTATTTGTTTAAAATAAGAATTCCAGTTAACACAGCAAAGTGCTTTTCCCTTGACAGTTTTAGTCAGAAACAGATGTCAACATGTGTCATTCAGTTCTTAATTGCAGATAGCAAAATTCACTCTATCCATTTCAAGTGAAAGTAATAAATAGTATTAATCATTAAATTTCCAGGAGAGTCAGGAACGCCAGGCTTGTAGGCTACACAGTCAAAATAATGCAGGAAGGAACAACGAATCTGGGGTAATACCCAATCACATCACTGGACTGTTGTAACAGACACATAATTTTTGCCATAACCTCCTCTTGGAACCAGTGATGCTAAGGTCTGGACCCCAGGAATTCTGACCCAAAAGTTACCAAAGTTTCTGTCACTGTGCTTTTAGAGGCTGCAATCAGCTGGAGCATTGCTGTCATCCACCGTGGCTCATTTTTTTCTTTCTCCAAGATGCCTGTAGGTATAGCTCCCTGAGAAAACCACAGGCATAGACATAAGCTTAGCTCTAGGAGAGTCTGGGAAGTGTCAGTTCTAGCTTTCCAGCCTTTCTGGTACAGGGAAGCTGACAAATTTGGAGTGGGAGTTGATGTAGAGTATCTGTAAACTGAACGTGAGCCAGTGTGATGAGGACAAACATAGGGAATGAGTTTCTTCTGACCCTTTTTCTCCCTCACCCCCCCAAGCACTGATTTGATGGCTTCAGCATTTCAACTCTAGCAACAGAGCTTTCCTTTTTTCCCTGTGCATGGGCCATTCCTGTTTTAATTGCATCAGTTCCATGCCTGGGATGATAGTCATGAACTGAAAGTGAGAACAATCCATAACTACCAGGTTTCAGGTCACCTCTGATGGAAGCCGCCTGAGGGAAATGTGCAGGCAGAATTACACAAAGTGGCCTCTCCATGTCCAGTGCAAAATCTTCTTCATGCATGGGAATGCCAATCAGGGTGCAGATTAGGGAAGCCAGAATGAATCTAAGGCACCCCAGTGGGGAGTGATGAAAAGGAAAGAGCTCTCAGTGTGATGGACTACTGCCAACACTGCGGGAATCAAAAGCAAAAGAGCTAGTGTGAGCATGTTCTTTGGGCAATCGTGCCACTTCAAGGAGCGTCGCGATCCTTATTTATAAAGCACAGATCTAACGCTCCTGTCTTTTTCCCCAGATTAAGGGAAAGGAAATAGAAGTGACATTTGCTGAGGTTTTCCTGTGTGTGTGTAAGGAGCTGAGCTAGATGCATCGTCCTAAGGAAAGAGAGTTGGTTCAGAAGCCGAAGTCATCTCAAACAGCCCCCACTCCACACTGAGTTCACCGTGTATATGAGGCATGAGAACATTATAGAAATTAATTACAATTAAATCAAGAAGATTTGTTAATTAAATAAGATCAAATATAATAAAATAATTAATTATTATTAATTTAATAATAATTAAACTACGATTTAAATAATTATTAAATAATTAATTTTTATTAATAAATAAACAATAAATAAATGATTAAAATAAGAAGATTTGTTCCTAAACAGAAACAAATTTAGGAATTACTGATCTATATAGAGTTTATTATAAAATTAATATAAACATCGATATATAGACTATAATCTCTATCAGATAAAACAGGATTATCTTCCAGTATATATTCATCAAGGATTTAGTGAAAAAATTTATGTTGATTACACAATCATCATGATCATCATCATCAGGTGTCTCCCTTTCCGCTTTGTAAATCCTGAGGAAATTTTTCAAAGTACAGCATATCATGCTTTCTCTAAATTGGTATATGCCAAAATTTCAATTCATGAGAATATTCATTTATACATTTATTAGACAAAAATATGTTTATGACTCCTATGTCCAAGAGACTGGGACAGGCCTTGGTAAAACATTGAACATCAGAGCTATGGTCCCAGGGCTAACGGGCTTATATTCCAGCAGAAAGGAAAGACATTCGTCAGAGTTTGGACAGGCTTATCCTGTTTGCAAAGTCTCTAAACTACACTTAAAGTCAAGTGGGAGGAGACAGAAATGAGCATAACCAATTACGAGATGACTGTTATACTGTGAGAGTTAATCTTACAAATATGTAAACAAATTACTATTGGCCAATAAAAAGAGGCAAAATTAATTCCAATTACACGGAAGGGGACATACTTACAGAAGAGGTGACACTTTAACTGGCTCATAAAGAGTAGGCTGAATTTGGACACAGAATTCTAGTCACAGAGTAGATTCTTAATAAATGTGTATGGAATAAATAAATGAATAATGGAATAAACACTCAGGAGCACAACACTACAGATACGAAGAATTGAGACGGAAATGGAAAGTGTCCATTTGAATGAGTGCCTAATTTTTAAAAAATTTTATGTGACCCCATGATACCCAATGTCAGTCAATATGGGAGAATTTTGAGAGGAAAAGTAAGACCAAGGTGCTAAAGGAAAATATTTAATAATAAGAAACAGGCCCTATCTTAGGCCAGGAAGATTAGAGAAAGTGCCCTTCATAAGTAAAGGTTACACGAATGAAAATACTCTGCTTCCAGAGAATATAGAGCAGCTCACCTGCATTTTATATTTAATTTGGATTAATGACAAATTACATTTATTCCCGCTGCCAATGAGACTGGTCACACTCAAGGTCTATTTCAGCATTTCAGCATAGGTGATGAGTGAAATATTGGAAGGAACTTCTTATTTTCCTTTGCCTCCTTGAAGCCAATTCTTTTTTTTTTTCCTTGAAACCAATTCTAAACACATTTAGGAGGAGTAAGTATGAAGAAATAATTTATAAAATTATTTATAGTTCCGCACTGATCTCAGTTCCATGAGGTATGCCAGGATAAAAAAACAAACAAACAAACAAAAAAAGGAATCAATAAGAAGGGGTCACATGTAAGGGAAGGAACTCTCCGGTTCATTCCCTAGTATTCCATCCCTTTCCTCTACCCTCCAAATCAGTGACACCTGGGCCCTCAGAAGGGCCATTACTGGTTGAAGATTGAAGAATGTCTCTCAGAGACTGTCTCCACTGTGCAAATCTGCAGGAAGGACTATGTGAATCACAGTAGCCTTGCCCCATATGGGAAGAAAAGGCCAGACTTTTTTTTTTTTTTTGTAAGAAGAGATTTCTCTCCTTGGAAGTGTCTTATGGATTTAAGAGTCAATATCAAAGTAAAAGCAAAACTTAGAACATGCCTGCATCATGCTCTATGAACCTACCTTCACCTTCCTTTTTAATCTACATAACATGCAACGGTCTGGAGAAAACAGATTTGGGTGATTAAGTCATGTTCCTCAAAGTCACCAAATCTAAAAGAGGCAGAGGTCAGACTTGAACACAGGGCTCCCTGTGGCAAGCCCTCACAACCACCAACTTTGCAGTTCTTCGTGGGCATCTCCTTCCCTAGCTGCAGCACCCCCACTGCCTTCTGAGAACAGACAATAGCCCCCAGCTACCCAAGGACTGGAGCGGTATTTGAGGAGAGAGACTGGGGATGAGGGCAAACTTTTCCTTCGAAGGGTCTGAAAAGGAGAAGCCAGTCAGAGATGCCCAGATAGTAGGTGAGCAGAGGTAACTCTAGTGGGAGACCAATACTTCACCTCACAGCTAGACGCACATTTGTGAGGATTTATGAGGCACCACGTGGACGTGTCAGAGGAAGTCAGGCTGTAGTCAGATTGAAAAAATTGTATCCTGAAAAAATTATATCCTTCCTGGCAAGAGTGAATTGGCTCTCACTGATGGAAGCTGGAGTAGCACCTTCAGAGGAAGAAGCTGAGGAGGAATAGGAGGCAATAGACAGTCTGCTACTGACCCCCTCACTGATACCTGGACTGTGTCCCTGGAGGAGCCCTAGCCAGATCTCAAAGAAATCCACAAAAGTGCCCTGGTAGTTGGCATTTGTATACCTGTAGTCCCCAGAGGGCATCAATGCCTAGTCAGATGTTTGATGACCTTGGTTCTACTTGCCCCTGTTTCAAATCTGGGTAAGACAGATGGGAGTGCAGAGCAAGGGGATTAAATCAGGAAAAAACAGAAAAGCCACCCATATGGGTCCTCCCCATTGAAGGTATATAAGGCTGTCAAATCTGAGTTGCTGGTGGGGATGAGGTCAGAGTAGGAGGGAAACTTGACCCTGAATAAGAAATTGCCTAGGAAACAGCCTAGGCAATTAACCCACACTGTTATTACGACGACAACCCTGTACATATCGCTGCAATGCAAGTCACAGAGACGGGAGAAAGAGTTGCATAGCTACTAAGTGCCCAAATCAAAAGTTCATGCCCAGTCAGCGTGGCTTCTCAGTCCATGGGTACCTCAGAACCCTGTACTTGTTCTCCTACCCATCTCCTTGGGGAGAATTCCTATCTTAGTTCTCGCGATGACCAGGAACGTAGCTGACTTTTAAATCCTACCATTTTGCCACATAGAAGTTTATACATTATTTGTAAAGATAGCAACTTAGTAAGTCTACAGGGCAATCTACGTTGGGAGAAACATGAGCTGTATATTAACATTCTCTGGTCCAAATTACCCTCAGAAGGAAGGGAACCTAAGAGGGAGTAGGAACAAGGAAACATTTCCCATTCCTGGTCCCCAAAATGGCATTTGGAAACTGCGCCAGTCTAAGAATGCCCAAAAGTATCTGAGCACAAAAGACCACTCAAAGTAGGTCTGGCAGAAAAGACTCTACAGAAGAAGAGGTGAGAAGTTAGTGTTCAAGCTGTCTGCATGAGGTTGAATAGGGTTATCTCTCTGGTGCAAAACTATGGCCCCACATAACACTGAAGCTCTTTGCAAATGGAGGGTACCATTTTTCAAGAATTGGAGATGAATCATCATTATAGCTCTTCTATTATTAAATAACCAGTGGTAGGGGTTATGAAGCTTACAGAGTCAGCTAGGGCATCAGATAGGATGCGTCCTGCTTGGACAAAGTGATTCTACTACTGCATAAGTATCTGGAAATGAAAAAAGAAAAGAAAAGATAAGATAAAAGAAAAGCTTCATGTTCAAAGGTGTTGATTAGAGCCTTTTTATAATCATGAAACATTTTCTGGGAACTCAAGCCCAATACTATGAAAATGTCAATAAAATGATGGCCAAGTTACTGTAAGAAGCTCCCATGTAGCTCCTAAGTTGGAATTCAGACCACAATTCAAGATACTCTAGGTCAGCGACCCAGTGAGTGGCAAGGACACCGAAAGGCACAACCTCAAAGAAGGATGAGAGTCTCCGTGATTAAGATATTTGGGGATTCCTATGGGGCCTTAAAGGAGCTGGATTTATCAACGCAAAAGTTCAGAGGGATAAAAATCAATAATGAGGGGTGCCTGGGTGGCTCAGGCATTAAGCATCTGCCTTCATCTTAGCTCATGATCCCAGGGTCCTGGGATTTAGCCCTGTATCGGGCTCCCTGCTCTGCTGGAAGCCTGCTTCTCCCTTTCCCATTCCCCCTGCTTGTGTTCTCTCTTTTGCTGTGTCTCCCTCTGTCAAATATATAAATAAAATCTTTAAAAAATCAATAATGAAATACACAATGGTCTTGAAGGATAGACTTTCTTACAGTTCCCTCCTTGAAAGCCATTTCATTTATGTTAAAAAGGATAGAAAGCAGAAAAGGAATTCCCATCTAAAATGAAACTAGGATATAATTGCAGCCACTTCTGGTCATATCTTGCAGATTAAAAAAAAAGACTAAAATTTGGATAAAAATTTAATCAACAAAGTGTGCTAAGATATGAACTGCAATGATAAACAGTGGAGACATGACCTCTAATTTTATTTGGCTTATTTTGAAAAATTAAGTTCACAAACTAATAAATGAACCATGAGGTCATTAGAGTAACAAATGTCATAGGAAGGCAAACACAGGGTTGAGTCAGGGAATGAGCACAGTGAGAGGACACTATTCTGAATAATCTAATGGGTGAGGGGCAGGGAGCCTGGATGGCTTAGTTGGTTGAGCGACTGCCTTCAGCTCAGGTCATGATTCTGGAGACCCGGGATCGAGCCCTGTTCGGCTGGAAGCCTTCTTCTACCTCTCTCACTCCCCCTGCTTGTGTTCCCTCTCTAGCTGTGTTTCTCTCTGTCAAATACATAAAATCTTAAAAAAAAAAATAAGCTAACAGGGGAATTGAGAAGTGTTACCAAATTCAAGATCAAAATTCAAAGATAATATTATATATCAACAGTAATTTATTTTTTAGGAAAAGGCATCATTCACAATAGCAGCTTCTACTATAAGGTATATAGAAATAAACCTAATAAAATAAGCATAACATCCACATTAATAAAAATGTAAAACACTACTGAAGGAGACAAAAGCTTTATATAAATGAGCATGTGAGCATGTATAGTTTGTTCAAGGATAGGAAATCTCACTATCCTGATGTAAACAGCCCCCACCCCCACCTCAATAATCCATATATTCAAGACTATTTAAATCAAAATTTCAACATGATTTTTCATGGAAATAAATAAACTGATTCTAAAGTTATTTGAAAAAGCAGTTATCTAATACACCTCAGAATACTTCTTTTTCCTTTTTGCAAAATAGTTCTTAACAAAAAAGAATCAAGGCAACTTACATAAAGTACATATGACTTTATAAAACTATTATAATTAAAACATTAAGGCAGACACTCAAATGTAGATGAATAAATGAAGGGAATCAACAAGAGAGACCAGAAACAGACCCAGGCTTGTGAGGAGATTAGTACCTGGTGTGCATGGCATGTAAATCCTATATAGTGATGGGCTCTTCAGTAAAAGTTCTATTGATTCACTTGGCTTTCCTTATGGAAAATCAAATCTAGAGCTCTAGTTCACATTTGACAAAAAATAAAAATGCATTAGATATCTCATTTATAAAATCAAAGTTACAATGTACTTAAAAGAAAATCTGGAAAGATGTCTCTACGGCTTCTAAAAATATAAACATTTCTTGGATAAGGCAGATTAAAAAATAATAAACAGAGAAGGACAATAACTCTGATTACACCAGAATTTAAAATTCCTGTAACATAAAGATGGCATATACAAAGTTTGAAAAATATATAATATTTTCTTTGAATTTTGATCTTGAATTTGGTAACACTTCTCAATTCCCCTGTTAGCTTATTTTTTTTTTTTAAGATTTTATGTATTTGACAGAGAGAAACACAGCTAGAGAGGGAACACAAGCAGGGGGAGTGAGAGAGGTAGAAGAAGGCTTCCAGCCGAACAGGGCTGGGGATAAGAGATTTCTGTTAAATATTTTAAAAATCAATATTTAAAGGAAAAATAATCCAATAGAAAAAAGTGAAGAAAAGAATTAACTGAACAGGTAATCCTAGAAGAGGAAATAACAAATAAATATGAAAACACATGCCATCTCATGAGAAATCAAGCAAACATGAAGGAAAGCAATGAGAGGCCAATGTCTTCGAATCAGATGATTGACAAAATTCAGGAAGTTTGACATTACAAAGTGTTGGCAATGATGAAGGCAAACCTAAGTTTTCATATTCTCTGTAGTATGAATATTAATCTATTGAAACTACTTTACAGAGAATTTAGAAGCCCGGTGAAATTGAAATGAACATATCTTATTCTATTACAGAGAAACTCTGTTCCTCAGTTTACATTATAGAAAAATTCTCATACTCATATACTAAGAGACAAGTCTTGGGGCACCTGGGGGACTCAGTCGTTAGGTGTTTGCCTTCTGCTCAGGTCTTGGTCCTGGAAATCCAGAATCGAGCCCTGCATCGAGCCCTGCACAGGGCTCCCTGCTCAGTGGGAAGCCTGCTTCTCCCTCTCTCACTCCCACTACTTGTGTTCCCTCTCTTGCTGTGTTTCTCTCTATCAAATAAATAAATAAAATCTTAAAAAAAAAAAAAGACAAGTCTTAAGTACTCTTACCACACACACACAAAAAAGTGGTTATGTGAGATGATAGACATGTTAATTAACCTGGTTGTGTAATCATTTCACAAAGTATATGTATGTCAAGTTATCATTGTGTATAGTACTTTAAATATACACAATTTTGTCAATTATGCCCCAATAAAACTGAAAACAAATTAAAAATTAAAAAACTAAAAAAAGACATATCTACCAGAAAAATGAAACAATATGAATGTCCAGGTAATATGGTATATTCTTAAATAAAATACTTCACAAACTAAAACAAACCAGATCTTTGTTTATCTTTACAATGTTAAATCAAATATTTAATTGTGGAATGACATTTATGACATGATAGCATTAAGGAAATAAAACACACACACACACACACACACACACACACACACACACACACCCATCCCTCCAAAGTGGCATGAAAAGACACACCCAATTCAAGATCATTTACTCTAGGGAGGGAGACTTAGAAATGCAACTGAAAAACAAAGGAATTTCTTCCCCAATGTATTGTATAACTGGAGCTTAAATGATAAAAAATTTTCATTATTTTTTGATTTGGTTAAATGAGTATCTAGAATTTCCTTCTAAAATTGTTTAACCTTTCAGAAATAACACACACACACACACACACACACACACACACACACACACACACAGTGCTCAGAGGTCACTAAAGCAAAAAAAAAAAAAAGAAGAAAGATGGATAAAAATGATATTGAAAAGTCTGATTATTAATAGGAAACCAAGAACTGGGACAGTTATGGAATAAACCCAGGGGAGTTGCAGTTTAGGGATCTGGTGGGGGAGGTGGTGGTAGAAAAGGCTAAAGAATGCTCCAGAGACATTGGGCAAGATTCAGAGAAGATACAGTTGACGCAGTAGAGAGATGGACAAGTCAAAGAAGGAAGCTATAGAAAAGCAAGAGGGAAAGAAATCTATTAGAATTTTGGAGTCCTTGAAAGATAGAGAGATGTTTTCTCCATTGAAAAAAGAAAGAAAAGATGGTGCAAACATGTATATAGCTTTGGTGTGTGTAAAGAATGCTAGAGTTCAGTCTTCCTCAATTTGGGTGGCTGTTCCTCCTGATAGATTTGAAGAAGTCAGGTAGAGTAGTGACTTCCAATAACCAGTGGAGGACAGAAGCTATCCAACTTTGCTATCATTATTACTGAAGGCCAGTCTTGGAAGGCAAAACATATCTGCAGAGATGCTGAGTTGAGATCTATTGTGGTTGCTACAAAAAGAAGTCTGACACTGAGATAGTGGGTTGACCTTAAGCAGTATCTACACCAAAGAACAGGTTCTGTACCTGCATGCTGGTGGTTTTTTGGCTTCTTGCCTTATAATTACTCCCTCTTCCAAATCTGTTCCTCTGGTAGAGATTTCAGAACAGGGAGGGTGGAACACCGGCACCAAACATGGTATAATGAAAGTTAAACTTCATTTCCTCCTTCTCAGAAACTCATCTCAAAAAGAATGTTGAATGAGACACATAAGTAGGGTGGAAATTGTGAGGGGAGGCATGTCATAGTTTGAAAATTTATGATGCTAGACATATACACCTGAGAGATGAATACCAGCTGTCACATAGTATATATTAAGAAGGCTCCCATGCCAAAAAGATAAAGCAATTCACATCTGATGACTTCAATTTTCAGTTTGAAATATGAAGCTAAGTCATCATCTGAGAGTGATGAAGAGATTATTTTAGGAGTGAATTAGCTTTAAGATAGTCATCTTAGATCATGAAAAAAGGAGGTATTAGAGACACATGGAAGGATTCCTAGCCCATTCTCCTTTCAACTTAGTGATCTTGTAGGAAAAATAAAATTTGTTAGTTCGTTTGTGTGATTTTTCCTCATCCAGAGTCAACTGCTCAGGTGCAGACCCTAAGGACATAATTTCCATCCAAGGTGAGTAAAAGAGAGGAAGATAAAGACAAAAAGATTGAGTATTTTCAAGAAATTCAAAATAACAAATGAAGCAATTCATGATCAAACAGGTAGAAAGCAAGGGATTCACTGACAGTGGGGAAACAATGGGTTTATTGGTTCGAAATCCTCAGGGTGGTTTAAAAAAAATGGGGGGAGGGAGCAAAGCAAGAAATGGAGATTCTTAAAGGAAGAAAAATAGGAATTTTGGGGTAGAAAATAGGATATTTACATTACAACTTCAGAGGTTATCATGTTAGGTGGTAATACATTCTGGAGTGTAACCTGTAGTGGGGTTGCAAATTAAGTTTACTAGAGTTGAAGAGGTAAAGAACCAGAGACTCTTGGATGATTTATTCATGTAGACATCGAAGTCCCTGACAACATGAATTGAGATAAATGCTACCACCCCAGAGGTAAAAAGAAATAAAGAAAAGACAATGTTATTTATAGAAGACTGTGACTAAGAGGGAAGAACAGGTCCTAGCTAAATGATAGGAGTTTTAAAAGAGCAAGAGATCTGCCCTTCCTATTTATACTCTCCAGCAGAAGGAAGGGTCTAGGTAATGAGGAACAAATGGACACCCAACCAAACTCCTGGCCCTAAGATGAGAGAGGGAAAATAAACAAACAAAATCCTACAACCAACTTAATTTTGAAAGAATGTAAAGAAAAGTAGTATCCTTACAGGGCAACCTTGTTTTCCTTAAATCAAAGTAGTAAAAGGTATATTCAGAAAAAGAGGCTCAGAGTAATTAGAATATTGACATAAAACACTGCAGAAGTTCTAGAGTGCCCAGTGAAAGATGTAGAGAGCAAAGAGATGAGTGGAAAGCGTTATCAGATGAGGGGATGGGTACAGAGCAGTTAGGGGAAGAAAGTAAGGGTAGTAACCGTTCATCTAAGAGGCAAGAACTTCAACACAAACCCAGTCAAAATCCCAGTAAGTTACTTTGTGGATATTCACAAATTGATTCTTAAGTTTTTAAGAAAAGACAAAAGGAGGGGCGCCTGGGTGGTTCAGTGGTTAGGTGTCTGCCTTCAGCTCAGTTCATGATCCCAGAGTCCCAGGATCCAGCCCCACATTGGGCTTCCTGCTCGGCGGGAAGCCTGCTTCTCCTTCTCTCACTCCCCCGCTTGTGTTCCCTCTCTAGCTGTGTTTCTCTTTGTCAAATAAATAAATAAAATCTTTAAAAAAAAAAAAAAGAAAGAAAAGACAAAAGACTAAGAATAGCGAACACAATATTGAAGAACAATGTTGGGCAACTGACACTCCACAACTTTAAGCCTTGTTACAGAGCTACTGTAGTGAAGACAGTGTAGTATTGGTGAAAGAATAGATCCTTAGAACAGACAGCCCAAATGTAGACATACGCAAATACAGTCCACTGACCTTGGACAGAGGATCAAAAGCAATTCAATAAAGGAAGGATAGACTATTCAACAAATAACGCTGGAGCAGTTGGACATTCACATGCAAAAAAGATGAATGTAGACACATCTTAACATTTTTCACAAAAATTCAGTCAAAACAGGTCATAGACTTGAATGTAAAATGCAAAATTATAAAACTCCTAGAAGATAACATGGAAGAAAATCTAGATAACCTTGCACTGGGCAATGACTTCTTAGATACAACAAAAACATGATTAAGTGAAAGAAAAAAATTAGTTAAGTTGGATTTCATTAAATTAAAACATTCTGCTCTGCAAAGAACACTGTTAAGAGAATGAATAGAGGGGTGCCTGGGTGGCTCAGTCCTTAAGCCGCTGCCTTTGGCTCAGGTCATGATCCCCGAGTCCTGGGACTGAGCCCCACATCTGGCTCCCTGCTCAGCAGGAAGCCTGCTTCTCCCTCTCTCACTACCCCTACTTGTGTTCCCTCTCTCAGTGTGTTTCTCTCTGTCCAATAAATAAATAAAAATCATTAAAAAAGAAAGAATGAATACACAGGCTATAGACTCAAAGAAAATGGATGGACAATATTTACCATGGGATAAGGATCCACAAGTTAACCACAGGCAGACGATGCATACCTAAGCAGAGTACCTTAAAATGTTTGGTGGGTGGGGAGATAATATCACCACCTCCAAAACCATCATGCAAATGCAAACATAAAAGAGCAGTGGTTCCAAAAATAATATAAGGAATGATAAAAAAATAAATAAATAAAGCTTCCCTTTATAATTACTAATGGGACAATCAACAGAGAAATTATGACTTATGTATGTTTGAAACGTTAAGCAACAAAGAGAAATAATGAAGCAATAAATAATATAAAAATATAACATGAATGGTAATTTTTCTTTTTCTAAAGATTTCATTTATTTATTTGACAGAGAGAAACACAGCAAGAGAGGAAACCCAAGCAGGGGGAGTGAGAGAGGGAGAAGAAGGCTTCCCGCCAAGCAGGCAGCTCCATGGGGGGCTTGATCCCCAGGCTCCAGGATCATGACCTGAGCCAAAGGCAGATGCTTAATGACTGAGCCATGCAGGTGCCCCAATCAATGGGAATTTTTATACCTTATTCACTGTTTACAGATTGAGTAGACACAACCAGGGACAGATATAGAACAGGGGTTGGCAACTTTTTTATAAAGGGCCAAAGAGGAAATACTTTAGACTTTGCAGGTCTATGGTCTCTGTTAACACCGCTCAACTCCACTGCTGTGTGAAAGAAAACAGAAACAATGTGTAAACAAACTGGCGTAACTGTAATCTACCGAAATTTTATTTATAAAACAGCTGCCAGCTGACTTACCAGCATGAAGTCCTTTGCCGACCCCTGATACAGAGTATCTGAATAATATCTATAAAAATGTCTATCTCAAGTGTGTGTTTGTTTTTAGACACATGTGCACCCATAAAACTCTATACCCTTTACATGGGACTGTGTTTTCTTTTTAAGCACTGTGATTCATAAACTGCATTTTAAATTATAATAATTTAGAAACAGAAGGGATCAGATTTGCTCAGTGCAATTTACTAACCACATCAAGAGGAAAAGCAGAGAAATTTGATAAGCAACCAATTATTTTTAAAAATATCTCTCTTAAACGTATTGGCAGGGCACTTGGGTGGCTCAGTTGGTTAAGCGACTGCCTTCGGCTCAGGTCATGAACCTGGAGACCCGGGATCGAGCCCCACATCCAGCTCCCTGCTCAGCAGGAGGCCTGCTTCTCCCTCTCTCATTCCCTCTGCTTGTGTTCCCTCTCTGGCTGTGTTTCTCTCTGTCAAATAAATAAATAAATAAATAAATCTTTAAAAAAAAGTGTTGGCTCAAGCAGGTTAATATGCCTCGTGCAGAATTTTTAGCAACTAATGTCAATTATTTCATTGTGGTTTGAACTGTATAAATCAAACCATCAAAGCCAGGAGCTAAAGCTAAGAACGTTGTAAGCGGAGCACCTGGGTGGCACAGTTGTTAAGCGTCTACCTTCAGCTCAGGTCATGATCTGAGTCCTGGGATCGAGCCCAGCATCCGGCTCCCTGCTCATCAGGGAGCTTGCTTCCCCCTCTCCTATTCCCCTGCTTGTGTTCCCTTTATCACTGTGTCTCTTTCTATCAAATAAATACATAAAATCCTGTTATTGGAGTACTAATACAATACAAGCTGGTTTCTTTTGGCAAAGGAGACATTTTAAAAAATATATTAAAAAATAAAAGTACCAAGGGAAAAAAAGCATTTAAGCAGTGAATATTACAATGATTACAATAGAGAGAACAACAAACAGAATTAAAGAAAAGATATCCAAAATTCTCCCAAAACTCAGAGCAAAATTAGAGAATAAAAATTATGGAAGATATGTGTAATGTAGCCTGAAAAAAATGTTAAAAACTCTAGATTTGGGGAGAAAAAGAAGATTGTGATTCAAAAATTTTATTATAAACTAAATTTGTATTTCTTATTATGGGGAAAAAACTTTTTGAGACTTGTCAGACCTGAAGGGACTATATTCACAAATATTTCTGAAGACAGTTATGGCTTGTTATTCTTTGGGTGAAAAAGTCAGTAATATATACAGTCTAGTGTGGCAGTCTTGGGGGAGTAAGGAAAAGTAGGACCCCTCAACCCCATCAACCTGATAGTTTCATGGCATTGAGGTCACTCTTATGTTGACTGGTTTAAGGCAATAACTGGTAGGAGAAAGGAAAGCTCCCCATGGAACTGAAAATAGAAGGAAAAAGAGTTCTAAAATGGTAATAAATTCAAAGAGCTCAAGAGAGATAGTAAAACATAATTTCCATTTACTCTGGCAAGCGAGAAGCACACTTTTATGAAGTAGAAAGGTGAAACCAGACAATCTAAAGATGACAGCTGGACAAGCATATGGGTAGATGGATAATTCAATAGTTAGACATTAACCAAAATATTATAAATCTAAAACTTAGATGTGATTTATGGGGACTTTTTTAAGTTTTAAGTTTCTCTATTGCTGGAAAATGTTATAACAAGCACTCATTTCTTTCATTATAAGAGAAAAATTCTTTATATCTTTAAAATAGAAAGCTCCCCTTTCTTTCTCTAAAGCTAGTAGATTTAAAAACCTACATTAAATGTCTTCTTTACTCCTCAACTTGATAAAGAACATCTATAGACAACCTATGGCTAACAACATACTTAATGGCAAAAAAATAGGAAATATGAATGAACTGAATGAAGAACAAGGTGAGAATATCCCTTCTTATCATCCCTTCTTGACATTATACTGGAAGTCCAAGTTAATGCATAAGACAACAAAAGGAAATGAGAGGTACACAAACTGCGGAAGAAGAAATAAAACTCTCTTTGCTCCCAAATGACATGATTATTTATGTAGAAAATCCAAAAGAATAAACAACCACCACCACCACCACTTCCTGGAACTAAGAAGCAATTACAGAAAGGTTGCAGGAGGGGTGCCTGGGTGGTTCAGTCAGTTAAGAGTCAGACTCTTGATTTCAATTCAGGTAACGATCTCAGAGTCCGGAGACTGAGTCTCACATCAGGCTCCATGCTGGGTGTGGAATCTGCTTAACATTCTCTCCCTCTCCCTCCACCCCCCCATTCTCTCTCTCTCTTTCTCTCTCTAAAATAATAATAATATTATTATTATTTTTTAAAAAAAATTTGCAGGATACAATGTTAAAATACAAAAATCAACTGTTTTCCTATACATCAGCAATAAAAAAGTGGAATTTGAAATACAAAACACAATACCATTTACATTAATAGATCAAAAAAATAAAATATTTAGGTATGAGTCTAACAAAATATATAGGAGTGTTGTGAGAATATGAGGAAAACTACAAGTCTCTGATGAAAGAAGTCAAAGAAGAACTAAATGAGAGAGATATTCCATTTTCATGGATAGGAAGACTCAGTATTCTCAACATATCTGTTCTTCCAAACTGGATCTATAGATTTAATATAAAACCAGTCAATAAATTATTTCATGAATATTCACCAAGTGATTCTAAATTTTATACAGAAAGGCAAAAAAAAAAAAAAAAAAAAACCCTGAAAAACCAAGACAATATTGAAGGAGAAGAGCAAAGCCATAGAACTAATACTACCTAACTACAAGCCTTATTATAAAGCTATAGTAATCAAGAGAGTGTGTCATGTATTAGTAAAAGATCTGACAAATTAATCAATGGAATGGAACAGATAGCCCAGAAATATATATACATATAGTCAACTGATCTTTGACAAAGGAACAAAGGCAATCCAACAGAGCAAATCTTTTCAGTAAATGGTTCTGTACTAAGTTGATATTCACATTAAAAAAAAAAAATGAATCCAGACATGGACTTTACACTTGTCATAAACATTAATGCAAAGTGGATCCAGGACTAAGCATAAAATGCAAAACTATCAAATTCTGGTTGATAACCTAGGAGAACACCTGATGACCTTGGATATGGGGATGACTTTTTAGATACAGCACAAAAGGCATGATCATGAAGAAAATAATTGATAAGCTGGACTTCGCTGGAATTAGAATATTTTGCTATGCAAAACACACTGTCAAAAGAATGAGATGACAAGCGACAGAAACCAACAAGAAGAAAATATTTGCAGATGACACATCTGATGAAGTACTCTTATCTCAAATATACAAAGAACTCTTAAAACTCAATAAGAAAAACATACAACTCAATTAAAAGAGGGGCCAATGTTCTTAATGGACACCTCATTTTAAAGAACATACACAAATAGCAAATAAGCCTATGAAAAGGGGTGCAACATCATATGTCATCACGGAAATGCAAAATAAAACAAGATACTGAGGGTGCCTGAGTGGCTCAGTTGGTTAAGCTTCTGCCTTAAGTTCAGGTAATTATCCCAGGGTCCCAGGATCAAGCCCCACACCGGATGCGCTGCTCAGTGGGAAGCCTGCTTCTCCGTCTGCCTCTTTCCTGGTTGTACATGCCCTCCCTCTCTCACTCTTTCTGTCAAATAAATAAATAAAATATTTTAAAAATAAATAAACAAACAAACAAACAAACAAACAAACAAACTGTACTCTTTTAGAATGGCCAAAATGTGGAACCTGGCGAGACCATATGCTGGCCAAAGTATGAAGCATCAGGAACTCTCTCTCATTGTGCGTGGAAGTGCAAAATGGTACAGCTACTTTGGAAAACAGCTTCCCAGATTCCTACAAAACTAAACATACTCTTACCATAGATCCAGCAATCATACTCTTTATTTATGCCCAATGACTGAAAACTTAAGTCCACACAAAACCTGAACATTAATGTTTATAGCAGCTTTATTCATAATTGCCAAAACTTGGAAGGAACCATGATGTCTTTCAGTAGTTGAAAGGATAAACTATGACATATCCAGATAATGGGTAATTCAATACTAAAAACAAAAGAACTATCAAGCCATGAAATGACATGGAGGAAATTTAATTGCAAATTATTAAGTGAAAGGAATTAATCTGAAAAGGCTATATACTACATGATGCCAACTACATGACACTCTGGAAAAGATAAAACTACAGAGACAAAAGAAGGATCAGTGATTGTTAGAGGTTAAGAGTGAGAGAGGAATGCATAGGCAGAACACAGAAGAATTTTAGGGCAGTGAAACTACTGTGCATGCTACTGCAATGGTGGACACATGTCAGCACAGACTGGTTCATCCCCACTGAATGTAAAGCACCAAAAGTGGGCCCTCATGTAGACTATGGAATTTGGATGTGTTGGGTAGGTTCACCAACTCCAGCAAATACACCACTCTGTTGGGGGAGGTTGATGATGACTGAAGCTGCTTGTAGTGGCAGCAGGTACATTGGGGAATCTCCGTACCTTCCACTTAATTTTGCTGTGAACTTACAACTGCTCTGAAAATTAAAATCTATTAAAAAATAGTCATTCTCATCACAACTCATTCATGACC
Source organism: Spilogale gracilis (assembly GCA_004023965.1). NCBI lineage: Eukaryota > Metazoa > Chordata > Mammalia > Carnivora > Mephitidae > Spilogale > Spilogale gracilis. The sequence continues at coordinate 8,146 of PITA01011438.1, read as the reverse complement.
AGAAAGTGAGTTAATCGCACAACAATATGGTTAAAAAAGTAAAATTCTGCTTTTGTTCAGATTTAATGTCATATGGCCAGACCAGTAGGCATCAAATCTCTAAAATCAAAAGCATCTTTATTGGGAAAAAGTCTCCTTCCCTCTTGCCCTCCATCTTGGGTCGGCAAAAAATATTCTAATGCTTTTAAGATTTACTTTAAGGGGTTTGAAGCAATTTACTCCTTGCTAAACCAAGGAAACAGTTACTCCAAAATTGGTAGAAAATCCATTTTAGCTGAATGTGAAACTTCTTCTCTATTCACAGGTTCAAATATTTAGTAAAGCAACTCACAACTGAATTAATCAAATGCAAATTGTTAAGGAAGTGAGTATTCTCTGATTTCAGGTTACACTGGAAATGTTTACATAATTTCCAAGGTATAAATAAAGTACCACAATTACACACAAAGAGAATGAAGGAAGAATCAGTCTTGATTATGGTGAAAGAAAATGTTTTTGTAATTTGTTTGTATAATAAATATCTTATTCCGTAGAAAATTGTGCACAGGACACCCAACTGAAGGTCAGAACAATGCCACCAGAAATACATTTAGTCTTCTTTTCACATTTTCTCTCTTCTTGATAGTAACTCACATGCACAATCCTCAAAGTGAACACCTGTCTCCCCCACAGCTCTCGCTCTCCTGCTGTGTAGGGTCACTCTGTGACCACTGCAGGAAGTACACAAATGTGTAATTTTCAAAATTTGGATGGAAAGTAAAAAGTATGCTGGATATAAGAGGTCATTGAAACCTGAAATAAAAGAGGATAGTGTCTAATGCAACCAATGTTAAAGTCTCCACAATCTGAGGATGCAAATAAAATCATGTCAAAAGTTTTTCCCCACTAGTCTTTGAAACCCCAATTCTCTATTAGCAGGAAGTCCAAAAACCCCCTCTAAATATTATTACTTGAACCCTATCCCGTTAATTGTAAAAGAACCCCCAGTGTCATGTGTGACCCAAAGAGCTAAGTCTCCTAATGTCAAGCATGGAATAAACTGGACTCTAGCTAGCCTTTTATCATCACAGATCCCTATGTTTACACTGTATCTTTATTGAAGCTTATCTTACACAATCTGATTGGTGATGTTTATTCGCTGTAACAATGATGAATCTGCTCATTAAATCCAAGGCTTCTCATAGAAAGATGATCCACTTTTCTGAACAAGGGACACAAAGTTTTTTGTCTTGATTGCTCTTAGCAATCTTAGCACACATGTCCCAGAATGAAAACAGCTCAGATACCTCATATCAAAAATCTGAAATTACTGTGCCTCCTGCCTTCCGGGTTATTGACTCCTTAAAATGCTAGGTTAATTTTTTTTAAAACAAAGACCCTTACTAAACCTTATTCCTAGAAAATCATATAAGCATTCTCTAGCCAGCTTCATAAGGAAATCCACATTTAATAAAGCCCAAGTGATCTGGTATTCTAAGAAGGTATCCTAGGGAACTCGGTGATTGTCTTCTCTGTCTCCTACCAAGAGGCATAGTACTTCTGTTGCTAAAGAAAGAAAAATACAATGTTGATCGCCTCCAGGGCAACCCTTTGGTGAAGCATCTGGTTATGCTAAGAAGAGAAACTGTTTTCTCTCTTCTGAAAAGATAGTCATTTATCAAAATGTTACTCTCTACCGATTGGTCTGTGCTGTACTCTCCTTGACCACTTATTTTTCCAATCTGTTATGTCCTTATATCACAAAGGGAAAAACCAATAGTAATTGATGCATCTTTCTCGTACCTGCACTTGACTTACAGGATCTCACCTGATCCTCCCAAGCAAAACTATGAGGTTTCTTTATGGATAAACCATGACTCATTAAGTTTGAGTAGCCTGCCCCAAAACCAGCTGTGGATTGGGCAGGATTTGAACCCAGAGCTACTCATCTCCAAGGTGCATATCCTGCCTCTTACACCTAATTGTATAAGAGGGAGAGAGATCACAAGTAGGCAGAGAGGCAGGTAGAGAGAAAGGGGGAAGCAGGCTCCCTGCTGAGCAGAGAGCCCGATGCTGGCCTCCATCCCAGGACCCTGAGATCATGACCTGTGCTGAAAGCAGAGTCTCTAACCCACTGAGCCACCCAGGCACCCTGGGGGACCACACTTCTTTAGGGACTGATATGAAGTCCTTCATCTCTCCATCCCACTTGGAGCCCACGTGCATCGCCCTGTGTGCGTGCACGCCCCCATTGGAGAGGTAGGGAAATGAATCACAAAGATACAAAATAAGATGTCCACACTAAGCTCTCACAGAAAAGAATCACAGTTGAGAGTCAGACTCTCCAAACGCTGGGCCTGTTTTTCACAGCATCTCTCTTCTTTTCAAAGAACAAGAAGAAAATCACATTGCATTAGTGGCCATGTCTGGCTCTGAGACATTTTCTTTTCTTCTGTCAGCGTCTGAATGAAGACAGGCAGACGCTGGTGAAGGCCATCAGTCATTTGGAAGAAACCTTGCACAGAGCCCGTTAGCCATAAAAACAGGATGTTTGGGACACCTTTCAGAAATTCTCTTTCAGGGACCTTTCCAATACAATTCTGACCCTGTCTCTGTTCTCAAAGCACTATCAGCAAGCACTTAAGGAACTCACCTGCCTGCTAAAATGCCCTATAGGCCAATGGAAAATTTCTCTCTGTCAGGAGCAGAAGTCAGAGGCTCTTCCTGATTGCCACAAGGTGGGGAGGCGGCCTTCTGTAGGTCATCCAAGGCCATTTACCACTCTTCTGACTTTTTTAAGAATGAGGTGACCAGCTGAGAGAGAGAAATTTCAGGCTGTAACCCCTAAGGTCCTCCCCTCCATTGCCTCTGGGAATAGTTAGCATTTCACTTGTAGAGACAAAAATCAGAAAACAAGCGTACAAAAACCTCTCTTATTTTAAGGGCCACTCATTCCTTCAAAAAAGACTTAGAGGAAGATGAAAGCCTTCCATCTGATGGCAAATGCTAGAAATTTCTATTATCAGACATTATGCCATAGGTTTTATATAAGTTATTGCATTTAAGCCTTATGAAAAACCACATGTGAGGATTCTGGGTTTCAGCATGTGCAAATAATTGAAAATGATTCCTTCTAACATTGGCAGCTAGTTGGGGGCAAATCTCCATCCCAGCAAAATGAGTATGAGGGTACTCCTTACCGGGAGTATGAGGATGAATGAATGGCAGGGTGCTTGGGGGTGTGCACGCACACAAGGCGATGCACGTGGGCTACAAGTGGGATGGAGAGATGCAGGACTTCACATCAGTCCCTAAAGAAGTGTGGTCCCCCAGGGTGCCTGGGTGGCTCAGTGGGTTAGAGACTGCCTTCAGCTCAGGTCATGATCTCAGGGTCCTGGGATCAAGGCCCACGTCGGGCTCTCTGCTCAGCAGGGAGCCTGCTTCCTCCTCTCTCTCTGCCTGCCTCTCTGCCTACTTGTGATCTCTCTGTCAAATAAACAAATAAAAAAATCTTAAAAAAAAAAAAAAGTGTGATCCTAAACTCACATCCACTTCAGCTTGCCTCCTTCCTCTTTCCAAAACCACAGTGCACACATGACAAATGAGTTGTGAGACGAGCAGAGCAGTGTATCCACTTGGCTGAGGCTGCAGCAACATGGGTGACTCAGGAGAGCTGGTGACCCTCTCTGGGCTTTAATTTACACAGACATAAACTGGGGTTTTGGAGGAGAATATCTGTAAGATCCCTCTGGTTTTCCTCCTCTTTTGAGTTCATAATTCTTAAATACAGGTGCTTATAACAACACAGTAGATTGATATAAAATATTAAATTGTTTGATGCAAATAAATAGAAGTAGAACAGCATGATATGTTCTATCCTCAATAATGTTTGACCAGATTCATAGAGGATCAGAGAAGTATCAAACTCAATTCACAGACTTTTACATCACAAATTGTTTCTGCTTGTGGAAGGGCAAAGGTGAATACTAACTAATGTTTCACAGTTTATAAAATCCACCTATATTATGGTTATTAAATCTTCCCAGTATCTGAAATAGACTTTAATGTTGCCAGTTAAAATCACGAAGACCCAGGAAGTATAAATGCGTTTGCCCAGAGGGACAGGACTCGTGTGTAGCAAAGCCAAGACTGAAATCCCTGTCTTGACTCTAGAGTTCATATTCTTTACATGTGTATGCTTTTCCTTAAGATTAATAATCAACAAATGCATTTTTATTATACGATAAGTTAAAATTCAACACTTACCCTCAAAGGCATCACTAGGTCTTTTTAACGCATCTGTCTGGAATATGGCAAAATTTCTGAATAGTTTGGGGTTCATTCTTCATTATAGGGCCCGAAATTTGCAGCTTTTCATTTTATAAGAAGAAAGGTAGGGAGGAAAAAAAATCCAACAGATAGAGTATTTCCACGTTTTGCCACTGAAAAGTAAATCATTTTTTGAACCAGTGGCTCAGTGAGTGCCCAAATGAGGGCCTGACTCCATTCTGAATTGTCAAAACACGTTTTCCTGCCCAGAGCTAAAACCGATTCTAATACACCTTTCAAACATGGTGGCTAAACTGACAAACTTTTCAAATTCCTCTGCTGTTTGAGTAAAGCAAAATTACTATTTCCTGAAAACCCAAAGTGCATTAAAATGCCAGTAAGAACATCTCTCCCGGAGGGAAAGAGAATGGGCCCCTGGGGAGCTTTAAATGGGGACCATTTCCTACAGTGTGGATAAATCTTAGTTACAGTTTTCCAATCTGTTAAGATACCCCTCGGGGGACATAAGAGGTGGCGGAGACCCTGTGGGATGGGAACAGGAGCAGGGTGCTCCCGTGGGCCCTACACCTGGCTGGAGCAGGAGGCCCCACAGAGAGAAACACAAGAAAAGAAATAGACTGAAGCCTGGAGTTCTGAGGGGACTAAAGGAGAATCAGATAGAGTCAGGCCTTCCCTACCCTGTGCTCTTCACCTTCCTGTGCCATCCTGTGAGTTGGGGTGCACCCTAGGCGGAGGAGAGGGAGCCTGACCATGTTACCCACAGTCAGGGAGAAGCACCAAGGCTGGGAAAGGCTCAAAGCCTGATAGTCACCGATGCCAAGAAGGAAAACCAGCCCTCTGGGTCTCCTGTGGGAGAAGCAACAGGAAGGGCTGGGCCTTCGGGGAGCAGGCATCCTCTGCGAAGATCCTTTGGTCCCTGCCCCAGACTGCATTCCCCCACCACGCCCATGTCTGTGGGGACAAGAGCCTTCAGTCCTGGTTAGTGACATAACGCTCCGTGACTTGAAACAAAGAGCGCCTCTGCCTCCTCCACCACACAATGGAGGACAGACCACATGCTCACCTCCTTTCCCGAAGGCTTGGGGAAGCGCCTTGCAAATGAACTCTCCAAAAATATTTGCAGGGATGCACGTGGGCTAGCACTGTAAATGAGAAGCTTGGGCACAAGAATACAACATGTAATGCCATGATGCACTTGACGTTTATGTAAATAAGGATACTGTGTGAAAGGAAATACAGAAACCTTGAATCAGTGCTTATTCTTCTTCGACTTGGGGACAGAGTTTCAAAACGCTGGGCTGTAAACCTCATTGTTACCAACTGAGAGCATAAGCAGTTTTCATAAAAGTTCCTTTTGAGTGCAGCAGGCCCTGACGCCCCAGGAAATGTTCTTTAAAGGTTTAACAGACTGTGAGTAGGTCCTTGGGGTAGGCTTAACCAGTTCGCTCTTAAAATAGAAAAAAAGAAAAAAAAAAAAAAAGGAAAGGAAAAAAGAAGAAGAAATAAACAAAAAGCCAACATGTACATTTATGATAGAATCTTACATTCTGTCCTGATCTCATGGAACAGTTTTGAAATTTCCACAAGACAATGACCAGAAAGATAATGTGTACAAATAAAACCTTTGTCACCTTCTCATGTTCTTAACTGTATTCTCTCCTATTAGGTTCCTATAAAAATTGGCAATCAAAACTTCTAATTCTATTCTTCTGATGCCAGAGGTCAGAGATCTTAATTCAAACGTAAAGAAAGTTGTCTGAAGGCTCTTCTGCATGTTTTATCAAAAGAAGAGTATATTGGATTGTTAAAATATTACCATTCTTCCAGCTAATTAATAGGAATTGCACTGGGCTCACTGAGCTAAAACAGGAAACAGGTTCCAAACCAAATACCAAAATCATGTTGCATCCCTTACTCACTCAAAGCCTTTTTTTATGTCAGATCAAGGAACAGATCTCAAAACAAAACGAGTCTGATATTCTCGGTACCTGTCCCAAGCCTTCTGCAAACATAATGAAGATACCTTTATGAACAGAGGGGGGGGGGGAGATAAAGTCATTGCTAATAATCTGTACCATATATAAATTTATATATTTAGTTATAAGCATATATTTATAATTATGCATATATAGAGATATTTCATATCCGTTCCACAAAAGACTTGAGGTCAACAGAATGACAAAGTTCACTCAGTGCTTTATAATTTATAGAATTAAAATCTACTTAAACTCATGTGCTCCTTATAGCAATCCTGTGCTTTGTCTTCCTACATTCTGATGATGAGGAAACCAGTACTCAGAAAAGTAACTGACATCATCACATCCCACATCAGTAACTCTGAGCCAGGAAAACAAAACAAAACAAAACAAAACAAAACAAAACAAACCCTCAGTGTTTCACTAAGTATGTCCCCACTTTTTGCTCTTACTATACTTGTTTGAGAAGACTATTCATGCTTCTTGCCACTCAGGGCTGACCTGATCCTTACCCAGAGCAGGCACAGTGCATAGAGCTTCACGCTCCGTTTCGGGGTCCAGAAAAATATTTTAATTTCTTTTAATATCAGGAAAGAAGATTGAGATCCCTATCAGGCTCCATGCTTGGTGCAGAGTCTACTTGAGGTTCTCTCTCTCTCTCTCTCTCTCTCTCTCCTCCTCTGCCCCTCCTGTTCATTCTCATTCTCTCTCTCTCTCTCTCTCTCTCTCTCTCTCTCTCTCTCTCTCTCTAATAAATAAATAAATCTTAGAAAAATAAAATCAGGAAAGAAGAGACTATGATGTCTCCTGGATTATATTCATCTTTATACCATCACAGTCCCATGCATACGGCTGAGAGGGAAAAGGGGAGAGAGAAGAAGAGGCCGGAGAAGGCTACCAGGAGGGAAGGGAGGGAGAGATTGGAAGGAGCCTAACAAGACAAGAATGCTTAGGGCCCACAGCCCTACTTCCTGCTCCCCCACCTCTTTCCCTGGCTGTCTCCTACCTATCACTTAAGACTCAGCTGAAAGGTCAGTTTCTACAGGAAGACATCTTTGAAATAGGAGAAGGAAAGCAAGAGAAACTTAAAAACCCGTCATCTGAATTATTAGAGGGCTCGGGTCAGAATCATCTGCATCGGTACCCCGAGGACAGATGGGAAGCCTCAGCACTTGCCAGGAGAGGAAAATGCAAAATGAGCAAAGCTGTGGAACCAAGTGCAAGTCAAACCCAAGTTACTTTACAAACATAATGAGGAATGAGAGAAATCTATAGAATCTCATTTCCTCCTTCTGGTTATAGAGAACACTTTTTTGCCAATCAATTCTAGTAATTGATTAGCTAATAAGAGGCTGCATTTACAGTTGTTGATAACAGTAGGTTCACTCTCCGTGGAAAAGAGCTTTCTTGCAGGAAACAAGGAGGCAGCAGAGGAAACATCCTTCCATCAGAAGAGCCTCTTAAACACTCCCTATTTTGTTATGAACATGCTTTTGACTTTTCAAGAATTCAGACTGGTCTCTTTGCAACTCATCCACATTAAGAACATTTTCCTGAAAATGCAACAATAGCACTACTTACGATTATAAGTTCAGAACAGATTAGTTACTTCCACATTCGAGTTCATCTTCTCATTAAAGAGAGATATATACCTCTTGTCATTTTTCTGTATTTGTGTGAAGAAGGTTGATAAAATCAGCTAACCAGAGCAGTCAAGATGCAGATGAAAAAACTCCTTTTTCCCAGCCCGATGGAGATATAATTGACATATAACATCGTGTAAAGTCTAAGTTGTACAACGTCATCATCAGATACATGTATATATTTTGAGGTTAGTTAATACCCTCACTATCTCACATAACTATCATTTGTGTGTGTGTGTGTGTGTGTGTGTGTGTGTG